>MU724397.1:3315-67736 GCA_026770625.1 Nicotiana glauca | reverse complement strand
GCAGACAAGGGGGAGTCCCTAACAGACACCACAGGACAAGCTAGAATAAGACAAGATGCCGCTAGAGGTCCGAAGACTAGACTAATAAGAACTAAAAGGACCATAATTTTACTAACAAAATAGAGGTAAATAGGCAAACGGGAGGTACCAATTCCCGTGAGAATAACCTGGAGTTTGTCTTGATAATGCTTGATTGTATTGCGTCCACCTAGCTCGTTTGCGTCCAACTCCCATCGTTCGTTGTTGAAACTCAGGCAGATCCTTCTGCGTCATGACGGGAAGCTGTTCGGGAGTTGTCGGAAAAATATATAACCTGCTAAAAATCCGGAAATATGACTTGATGCGTCCAGTGATGCCCCGTTCTACTCGCTGTATGCCTCGCGCCTGTGTCGACCAGCTGGCCTGCCCTGCTACCTACAAACACATAAACACACCACGGGGCCAAGAAAAGGTGGGGACTGCCACCGGAATGATTGCTGGAAACAGTGCTGGTCCGAGAGAGGTTTGAAGAAAGGGAGGGAAACACAGAAGAGAGTGGTCTGGTGGGGTCGGGGGAGCTGAAAGAAGATGAGATGGCGCCTGTGGTTCGCCGGACGCCGGCCTAGCTACTGCTAGGGATTAAAGAAAGAGGATGAAAGAGAGGTATGCGAGGAGAGAGAAAGGAGAAAGAAAGGAGAGAGAGAGGGGGACGCGGGGAGAGAGAAAGGGGACGGGTACTTACCTGGATTGGTTTGCCGGTGAGTTGCCGGAGAAGAGAAGGTTACCGTTGTGTATCTGTAACGTTGTAGTTCGAGGAGAGAGAAAGGGGAGCGTTGAGGAGACCAAGCAAATAGAGTATTAACCCAAAAAATGATCCATGTTTGTACTAACCTCCCACTTATTCATAGGTATATTGAAATGTGCAAGCACAGTTGTGAGAATGAAGCCATAGGAAATGATATGAGTTTTGGTGCCATTAATAACTCTATCAAGAAGCTGGATTATAGCTTTCAGTCACAGAACGTAGTAGTGTCCGTTGGGATTATGGAAAACCCGATGTACTTTGGATAAGTCTTATCCTAAAGGATCATTATGTGGGAAACATAACTGACCCAACTAGGTTTGACCATGATGCATGCACAATTTTAACCAGAGTAAGGTTTCTATAGGGTTTTAGACTGGTACCCTCAAGCGGACAACTCGAGAGGGAAGGCACGGAACCATCGACTGTACCGCTAATCGATTGGTTTTTACAGCAAATAAGTCTTTCCGAATTTACGGGTAGTAAATAGAAAGAGCACAACCACTCATTAAAGCGTTGCTATAGGATTTGATAAGCACGAGTGGAATATGATGTGGAGCATGATTTATGCAGCAATTAATAACATGTAGTCAAGTATTTGCACGTAAGGAAAAACAAATACAATATTTAAATAATTGAAAGACAGTTATAAGGAAAAGAAAACAAAAAGGCGAGTCAGTTTAACGAATAAAGAACCATAAATGCTTAAAAGAAGAAACTTTGACAAGACAATGACATAATTAATACCGGATTCTAATTACTGAATTAAATGTTAAGAAAAAAATCAAATTTTTCTAAAGCATAGATCAAATAAAATGATTAAAAAAAGTTATCTAACTTGTTCTCTAAGATAATTTATAAAAAGGAAAAAATGGGAGAGTCAAAATTCGAGAATAGTCACAAATGAAAATAGTAGAGTAGGAATTTTAATCAAAATCTCGATAAGAAAGTGACATTTGTTTTTTCCATGTGTAAATAAAAGAGTGGAGGAGGTCACCACAGTTTCGATACTTCGCCCTTGGTCGGATAATGTCGAAGTGTTCCCTCGTAACCCCCACCACTCTTTCAAAAGAATGCAATATATTACTACGTAATATTTTACAAAAGATACATGAAACAGAAAGAAAATATACTAATCATTGAGACTAAACTAATCAGGAAACCGGGTACTGGCTAGGCTAACTTACCTTACCCATATCAAGATTTACACGAGTGGTTGTGCTCATCATCAGTAGCTGCTTCCTAGAACTTGCTATTTCGTGATTGAATATTCGAAGGAACGGCGGTTAAATTTAAATAAGGGAGAAGGGTACGGGATAAGCATGTTTGGACTAATTTGTAAAAAATAAATTCGTTATGGTAAGAGCCTAAAGTCGCCATGCTGTCGCGTCCTCTTGTTTCCTCCTCGCGGGGAAAGTCCGGGTTTCGATATTCCATGGGGTGTGATAACTCATTCCCTTTTGGGAATTGGGTATTTGAAGAGTCACCACCTAACGGATTATGGTGAGTTAGGGAACCTAGAATAATTAACTCTTGGATTGGTTTGTATTACCAGAGATTAATATAAGGGCTCGAAGTAACCTCGAGGAGAAGGTGTTAGGCATCCCTCTTGGTCCACAACTGTGGGTCCTGGCCGAACTTATATTCACAAATTAGTCCATATAAATAAACAGTTGAATCAAATAGGTTGCAAGTAAAGTAAGTTGGGTAACTCAAGTCATAGAATAAAGATTTTTGAACAAAGTTGTAAAACAAAGATTTTAAATAAATAAGTAAAAAAAAATTGGTAAAAGAGGGGTCCTAGGTTGGTTAGTCTATAGGATCACCCCACACAATGTCCGGTAAACACTCCTCGATGAAGGGCTACACGTGAAATTAGCGCGTAGTCATCATATCCCATATATACCCTTCCCATCCCCTTAGTGGTCATGCAAAGCGAGTGTTTGGTCAGCGATCTCTATTGCGTGCTGCTACTCGTCCTTTCTTAGTGGTCCTGGAGGAATTTGGTTCCTCTACCTATAGGTGGTTCTAGACATACCCCTAAGGTTTTCAAAGGCGAAAATTCTAAGGCAACGGGCAAAATAATTAAGACTCTTAGCACATAAGATAAAAGGGAGCAGTTAGAGGCTCAAAGTTTTCCTCCTCAAACAAAGCACATAAACAGCACGACTCAAACACAGTTAAGGGCTTTCTATTAGATAGTATCTTAAGGCAGGATGTCTAGGTAAATATGTAGAAAAGCAATTCTATTTTTTATAAACTCAAGAGTAGTGACCCAAGCAGTTGCCTATTATTTTTTTTAAAAACCTGTTAGATCAGAAAAGACATTAAGCAATAGAAACAGTTTCAGAATTGCAGGTTTTGAAAATACCCTACAGGCTTGCCCATACGTGGAGTACTGATGATTACATTTATATAGTGATAATAGGCAGGTTTTAAAGCAGACTTCTTTAATACCTATAGGCATGCTGTCTAATGAAAGATTGAGGCAGTTTTAAAGAACTTATTTTAGGAAATATAAACTACTTAATTAAATCAATCCAGAAATGATTGTTGATACCCAATTTTTTCCTATGTATTTTTACATACAAAATACTTTCAAAATAACATGTATATGCATATATAAGCATGCCCAAGTGTTTTGGTATTTTTTCTAATTTTTAAAAGATTTTAAAATCAATTTATTATCCATTTTAGCAGTACAAAAACCAGTAATTATTCCCAAAACTATCAATTTTCGTGAATAATTTATTTTATTCTCATATTTATACCAAAATATAGTTAAGTTGATTTTTGTATATTTTTACAAATTTATCTGGTATTTTTAAAGCTAAATTGCATACAATTGTAATTTTAGCCTATTTTAAGATTAATAGCCTTTCTATAATTGTAAAATTGGTTTCATTATTTTTTAATTAATATTTAAATATTATAATTGGTTCAGTACTTTGAATTTTCTTTTAAAATCATTTTTTCTTATTTTTATAAAATAAAAGGGGTAAAATTGGCTATTTAAAATTNATATTCTATTGTGTAATGAAATGAATTGATGATGAAAACGGCTTGCACGCCACAACAAAAATAGATATGATATTGGCATGAAGTTGCATGCGGCAACTGATATCGTGAAAAATGTTAAGATCGGATTGGGCGCCGCAACAGAGTATGATGTGTTGTAATATCTGTAGTTATGGTAGTCTATGATTGTATTGTGATATGAGGATATTTTGACGATATTATTCTGTGAGCCTCTGTTAGTTGACTTTTGGGTTCCTTTCTAATGAGTTTAGTGTTGATACTCAATTTTTTTCTATATAATTTTCATATACACAATACTCTCAAAAAAGCATATATAAGCATAGCTAAGTATTTTGGCATTTTTCCTAATTTTTAAAGATTTTTAAATCAATTTATTGTCCATTTTTAGTAGTACAAAATTAGTAATTATTTCCAAAACTATCAATTTTGGCAAATAATTTATTTATTCTCATATTCACACCAAAAGTAGTCAAGGGATTTTTGTATAATTTTTACAAATTTATTTGATATTTAAAAGACTAAATTGCATATAATTGCAATTATAGCCTATTTTAAGATTAGTAGCATTTCTATAATTGTAAAATTGGTTTCAATATTTTTAATTAATATTTATACATTATTAGTTGGTTCAGTACTTTTAATTTATTTTTAAAATCTTTTTTACTATTTTATAAAATAAAAGGGACAAAACTGGCTATTTAAAAACTGGCCTATTTCGTTTCAATTGAAGCCCATTTTGTATTTCGATTATAGCCATATAAACCCCCCCCCCCAATTGACCCAATTTGAATCCCAACCGGGCCAGCCCAAGCCCAATACCCTTAACCCATTTAACTACCCGACCCAAGCCTCCTTTATTCCAAACCGTTGATCAATCTGATCAATGGTCACGATCTCCCCTTTCCATTTTTAATTCTCCAAACCATACCCTAAACCCCCATTTTGTTTAGTCCGCCTCCCTTGAATACTCTCCACTCTAAAGACTCTCTCGAAGGTCTTCGGAACCCTAGCCTGTCTCCGACCCTTTTCTACCGTACTTTTACCGGAATCCATAGCTTTTCAGGCCAATGAATGGTCTATACTCACCCCTCTCCACCATTAGACCTTGGAAGTTCAAGGTTTTGAAGTTTGAATTCGATGGTTCTCTTTCAGATCTTCTCAGATCTTTGGTTCCGTGGCTTCTCCCTCCATGCTCCGGCATATTCAAGCACGAGAAGCCTGATTCCTGACCTCTTCGACCCAGGATCTGACTTTTCCAAGCCTTTCTCATTTTTTAGGGTTTCTCCGAAACCCTAAGTTGTTCGAGGTTTTTCTCTATTTATTTTCTTATATCTATGGTATGTTTGTGTTCTACTGGACCTCTAAATTGTTTCCCCAAATTTTCTTTTACAAAATCGTTTATTTTCGATTTGGGGTTTCCGAAAGGTTTTCAAAAAATATCTTTCGGATTCTTGCTGTTCTTTCCTCTATGTGTGTTTGTCTATAATATGCTCATATATTTTCTTTTTACTACGCGTGTGTTGTTGTTCTGCTCCTTCTTTTTCTACTATACATGTTACTCATGTGCTCACATGTTAATCCTTGTTATGTTTTCCTTACTCTTCTACTATATGTGTTTACTGTTGAGTTCTTTGATTTTGTTTGCTTTACTAGGCTCTGTTTGTGTTCTTGCTAAGCATGTTTCATCTATTGTGGCTTAAGTTTACACCACTTGCTTAAGTTCTGACTTTTCTAAAACATGCTCTTTTATGCTCTTAAATCAGCTTTCTTTCTTTGTTGTTTCAAACCTGCTATCATATTTGTTTTGTTTCTCATGAGGCTCTAAAACAGACCTTTGAGTCTGTTTCAATGGCTTGCCTTCTCATCTCTATGTCTGATTCGATTTGAAACCCTAGGATTTGGGGGTTTTCTTTGGCAAGTTTGATTTAGTGTTTGGACTAGGGTTCTGCATTGGAACCCTGGACTCTCGGACTCACTATGAGTCTACAAACTGAACTTGCATCCCTTTGCTTATGATTTTGAACCAATATTAGACTTTTCTCTAAGTAACATGACGACCCCTTTTGTTTGATTTGTCTGCTTTATATATGAGAAATTCTTCTTTCAAAAAGGTTTTCCAACTACATAATTGATTCTCAATTCCTTTAATGGGGTTTGACTGATTGTTATTGATTTTCTCTAATTGAACCATCTTTACCTCTTCCCGACTTGACTCATTCAAACAAAGCCCGTGATTTTGATTTTACTGACTGTTTGATTGATTTCCTTTCTTTACTTGTCACAAACCGTGTACCACTTGACTTTTTACTTAAAAAAAAGTCCCATGTATTTACCCTTTTTGTGTTACTTTGGAAAAGATTTCAATCAAATTTCTTTCCTTATTTGTCTTCTACCCATTTGAAATCAGAATCTCTTGACTAAAGGGAGACTTTATGTGATTGATTACAAACTATTCCCTTACCTTTTCTTACTTGTTTTCTGCAATATAAAAGGGGCACGACCCTTCTACCCTTCTACACGGAGAAAACCTGGAACCTGGAACCTGAAACCTTGAACCCTCAGTTCAACACTTACAAACCAATTCACACTTCAAATTGCGTGCTCTTACACACATTCTCGATTACAATACTCTTTCAATTCTCTACTCTCTTCTGAGATCTTTTGTACTGCTTGTCTGCAACTTGGCTTTTCAAGACTACTGTTTTACTTATTTGTTTCTGTGAAACTGGTATGTCACAATTTTGATTTCAGCTTCCTCCCTATGTGTTTACTTTACAGTTGTTTTACTCTTGTCTACTTTGTTGTTTATGTTCAATATTGACTATGCATGTTCTTTTCTTGCATCTGTTTCTATTGTGAATCCCTATCCCTACTCCCTTCTATGTGTTTGAGTTAAGGTTCATGGCCTGGCAATATTCAAATTACTGCCCAGGTCTGAACCTGATCCTCAATGGATCCAACTCCTAAGATTTGGCTAACAAGCTAGTCAGGGGTGTGCCAACACTCTTAATTGTTGGGCATGACCACCATCCTGCCATGGCTTTCCCTTATTCCCCCTCTATGCACTTACACTTACTCTTAGACTCTAAGTTCTGCCCCTCTCCCTATGAGACTTGCCTTGGGACCTTGAGTTCCCTCTGAACTTGAACATTCGAGAGTTGGCCCTTCCATACTGCACTATAATCTAATTCAGCAACGTATTTGGGGTATAAGCATTGCCCGGAGTCCCCTTGAGGCTCTTAGGAACTTTGACACATCCCAAATAAGAGAAAGGCTTTGGAAATCTGATCTTTGGAAGTTCGTTTATTTCATATTTTAGACCTTGAGTCTGAATTAGGCTCCTTGGTTATAGTTTAATTTCTAATGTAATTTTACTTTCCTTGATTCATTCGGGTTGTAATAATTTATAATAATTTATGGGGTATATAGTGAAAAAGGGAGGGTCACTCATGTTATGCATGTGGGTAGACATCATGCTTTAGGTATTTACTTCTACAATCACAGCCTGTTTTTCACTTATGCATCTGCGTATAGAAATCCTGCCTATAAGTTGTTTCATTACTGCACATAGAAATTCTGCCAGTAAGTTGTTTCATTACTGCACATAGAAATCCTGCCTATAAGTTGTTTCATTACTGCATTAAAAATCCTGCCTATAAGTTATGTATTTCATTAGAAATCATGTCTATAAGTTTCTGCACTTCTGCATATAGAAATTATGATTATAGGTTTCCTGCACTTCTGCATATACACGTGTCATTAGGCAAATAATTTTTAGGTTAAAAAATAATTAATTTCATCCTAGATACCATGCATATAGGATTCCTGCATCCCGATAATCGTTTTAAAACCAACAACGCTTAGAAATCAAGTCTATAAGAGTAACCAATTGAATCCGATTCGTCTCTTTCATCTACAAGTCTAAAGTCAGTAGTAATGTCGCCTAAAATCTGCAGAACTTGTGTTTTTTCTATAATCAATAAGCTTTCTTTAAAATTAGTGTAAGCATTGTTAGATATCATGCCTATAGGTCTCACCTAGGCAAGCCATTAGGTGATTAATTAACTGCAACAGTCTTTGATAATTACAACCAGGGGTAGGCCTAATTCGAACTTCTCATTAGAGAACTATGTGATAAATCAGCCACACCTTAACGCTTTAAATTTAATTCAGACCATAACCAGTATATGTAATTCATGCTAAACAATTTGTTGCTTTAAGTGAGGAGGCCTGTTTGAGCCTTTAAATTGCTATGTGTTTCCCCTTAACTACTTTATGTGTTTTGTTTGTCGCATTAGAATTTTGTCTTTTTAAAACTCTGAAAGGCCAAATCTCTCTTCCCTTTAGGATTAGTAGTCCCAAATTCCTCCGGGACTGATAGGATTGGAGCGGGTACTAGCATGCAATAAGTAACGACACTATTTCGCGTTTAATACCTTAATAGGGTGGGTAAGGGTAGACATGGATATGATGACCATGCGATAACACCACGTGTATAAATGGTTACCGGGTGTTGTGTGGGGTGATCCATGTTGTTTATAAACCTAGGACCCCCTTTCCCTCTTTATTTGTTTACTTCTTTTTTTTAGAATTTTAAAGTTGCTTATTTTCCAGTTCTTCAAATTCTTCTTTGCTTCAATTAGTTGCACCTATTATGCAAAATCTCTCTTTAAATTGCCCGATTTTCAGTATTGTTCCCTCCCAACTTCCGCCTTTTTCACTTCTTTTTTAAATTTCCTTGCATTAATTATTTGACCCCTTCCCCTTTACTTGTGCATATTATCTTTAATTATAAAATTACTTTCTTCCAAATTTCAGCATTCTTTAAAACTTATGTACTTCTTTTATTTGCAACCATTATGTGAAAGTACCTATTATTTACAATGCTTGCTTGTTTATTTGTTGTTTGTATTCAAAGTCACAATTGTATTATGGCCGGGAACCACACTAGTGAATCTTGAAGGGTGCCTAACACCTTCCCCTTGAGATAATTTCAAGCCCTTACCCATTCTCTGGTCCTTCTTTTTTTCTTTAAGTTAAATTTCTTCTTAGTGTCCTAATGTACTTAATTGTTAGGTGGCGACTCTTCAATTCAAAAACTCAATTCCAAAAAGGAAAAGAGTTGTCCGCCCAAATGTCATAAACCCGATTTCGCGAGAAAAAAAGGGCATCTACAATGACTAAACGTGGACTAATTTGAATTATTTAGACTAGTTTAGATTGACAAGCAGGATTTCGAGTGTAGCTCCCTATTGGCATGATATCTAAGTTTAATACTAATTTTAAAAAAAACTTGCAGGCAGGAAAACATACATAACACTTGTTATAACAAAATCTAGGTTAAGTCATATGGGCATGGCTTCTCTTAGTTAAGCTGATTTTAAGAATTTGAAGGCATGATTTCTATTATGGAATTGTTTGAAGCCTATAGTCATGGTTTATATCATGGTGAGATGACAAGAGAAGATGTAAAGCCCTATAAACATGATTTCTACTTGGTAAGGTAATCAAATTAAAATGTAAAGTCCTGTGAGCATGATTTCTACTTGGTAAAGCAATCGGATTTAAATGTAAAGTCATATAAGCATGATTTCTACCCGTATTACCTCATAAACATGTATCTACCCATCCCTTTCACTAATTACCCTAATATTTGTTTACAAGGTATTACCAATCAATGAATGAATTACATAAGTAAATAAGAAAATAAGAAGTTATTCTATAGGGAGCCTTCGATTAGGCCCAGATTTCCAAAGCCACCAATGGCCTCAAATGCCTCAATTCCATAGACAATGACATAGTCTAGGTGCATCAAAGTTACCCAACGATCTCAAGGATCCCGGGCAGTGATTAACCTAGACTTGGTAACCAAAATTGAATAAATGCAGTGTAGAAGGGCCAGCCTCAGTATGCTAGAGTTCAAAGGGTTCTCAAGAGGATCCCAAGGCAGTACACATACTAGAGGGAGCAGAACTTATTGACTTAGGAGTAAAATGAAAGTGCTTGACACAAGTTGAAATGTTCTAGTGAAAAACTGTTATAAATGAAAGTTTGTTTGAAAGTGACTTAGTAAAACCACAGAGGCAGTTTAAAAAGATATTGGAGTAATGAAAAGTAAAAACACAGCACCTTTAAGACATATTCATACACATCCAGGAGTCGCAGCACCAAGGCAAGTTCAATAGTCAAAAATAGGGGTCAAGGGATTTGGGAATACATAGAACACTTGATTGTAAACACATAATTAAGCAAAGGTATAGGAATTGGTATAGACATGCTCAGAAGTAGCTGACCAGACATAGTCACAGAACCAGACATAAATAACAAACTTGCATACAAGGGTGATAAGGATTTGGGGATACATGGTGGTAAACACATACTAGGTAGAAATAATTTGTGCATACATGTTCAGAAAACAACACAGAGGGGTAATATACTGGTCATAAGGAAGGGAAGTATATACCATGCTAATAATGTAAACATCAACTACAAGTTTCACAACAAAACCACAAATAGAAGCAAACTAGAAACGAGATGAACTGAAGCAAAGAAAGAATTATATTGTTGTTGGAACTTTGAATTAAAACTAAAACATACCAGTAAAGAGGACAGTAAGCAGAGTGAAAGAATAGGAGAACACAATGGTTAGCCTTGGCTTGCAGCCGACTAATTAGAGCAGTAGCAAGTAGCACAAAAGAGAGCAAAAATTTTTAAGTATGAGAGATAGTCTTTGAACCAAGAGTGTTCGTGTGCTGTGTTAATGAAAGTCTAAGGTATTTATAGTTTGAAGCAGGTAGAAAATAAGTTAAAAATCAAAGTCCATTAGTAATTAAGGAACTCAGAATCGGTCAGTCAGGAAAACAAGTTAAGTACTCCCCTTAAGTTAAGGGAATTAACTCAAACGGAACGAATAAGTGATAACTAAGGAAAGAAATTAGTGTACGACTAATAAAGAAAGATTCAAATTCAGTAAGTATAGGGTAGACAATTAGGTCTAAATTCAGAAAACTTCCATTAAGGAAATAGTTCAGTAAACATAAAGTACCATAACAAATAAGGTAGGAGAATCAGTTAATTCAAACAAATGAGATAGAAATTTATGGTTTAAAAGAAGATCTTTCAACCAAACCATAAAATAAGTAATCCAAAACCAATTAAGAGGAAGTTATGATTTAATACTCAACATATACATAGAGTAAGAGCAACTAGACATAGTCAAATAGGCAGGGTCAACAATATTGATAGAGAGAGTCAAGTCTTTGAACAATCAAGATGAGCATAATCGCATAGAGGTGGTATAAGTTAGGCTAAAAACTCAGTACGAACATATTCGAAGCAAGGTAACCACAAAAACTTAATAGGAATCGAGTAGTCATGCTAACACATAGAACCAAACAAAGAAAATCTAGAAATATTAGGGATTTTAACATAGGCGAGTTGAAAAAGCAGTAAAAACATAGAATCAATAGAGACATGCAAATGATAGAAGTTTAAACATAAAGAATCGGTTGAAACAAAGTATAGAAGAAGTTCCAAAAAAAACCCTAACTTTAGAAGAAAGTGAAAACAACTTGAAATCTGTGACTCTTATAAAAGAGATTCAAGAATAGTGTAAAATATCAAAGGAACAGATTTGAATCGTTTAAAAATAGTACAGATCTAGGAGATGTAAGCAAAATTAGGGTTTCAGAAGAAACCCAAGAAAAGATGGAAGAACCTGTTTAGATACTCAAAGATCGTAACAAAGACAATGTGATTTTGCTTGAAATCTCAACGGATTAGCCATGCACAGCCAAATAGCAAACCCTAGATACAAGTCGGAGTGGCCCAAGGCCCTTAAAGGCCTCAGAGAAGATGAGCATGGCAATGGAGGAGCCATTGAAGGCTTAGGGGTTGAAGGGTGGTCACCGGAGAAGACTGGAGAAAGCGGTTGGTGGGTGAGAGGAGCTAGGGTTAGGTTGAGTGGTTGAGAGATGAGAGAATACAGAGGCGGCGGGATTTGGAAATGAGGTTAGAGTTAGGGGTATTAGGAACTAAAAAAGGAAAGAAGTAATACGGGCCGTTGATCTAGGAGATCAACGGCCAGGATTTGATTTATGTTAGATCAGGTAGATGGGTTCAGGGTTTGTGTCGGGTATTTTAATAGGAAATTGGGCTGGAGTTGGGTTCAATTTAGGTTGTAATTGAAATGTAAATCTGGCTATATTTTAAATAGTCAATTTTTCCTATATTAATTTATAATAAATAATAAATAATTTTATGTACCAAAATGATTTAAAATAAATATTTATCATTTTAAAAATATAGGAGACCAATTTTACGCATATAAAACATAATTATATATTAATGGGCTAATATTGCAATTATATGCAATTTAGCTTAAAACTATCAAATGCAATTATAAAAATGCATAAAAATATATTAAACATATTTTGGCATAAGTATAGAAATTAAATAACTAAATTACCATACCAATCATTTGGGGAATAATTATTGGGAATTTTATGAATAAAAAGGGAAGAGAATAAATCAATTTAAATACCTAAAATTATGGAAAAATTATAAAAACCATGTGCATGCTTATATATGCATGTATATTCTATTTGAAGGTATTTATGCATATTTAAAATATATAAGAAAAAATTGGGTATCAAGAAACGAGAGGTGTCCCTCTCGGGGAAAGGAAAAAAGGACTCATCTGGAGTGCATGCAGACTTCAATGGACATGATATGCTTTTTGGACTGGATACCCAATCTTCATAAACCATCTAACTCTCAAAAACCCATCGTAACCCATATCTCAAAACCGAGAAACCATGACAGGACTTTATTAATATCGATGGTTGTAAGGAATCCTCTTCTCGATCAGTGGCGCCCTTTGCGGGTTTTCACCAACTGACCTCTCTCATTTTTCTTCTCACTGTTTCCTTATAGTGCTCTTTGCGAGTCTTCAATAACAAGACTCTGTCACTCTCAATTTCTCTACTTACCATCGCCTTACGATGCCCGTGCGGGTTTTCGCCAATAAGACTCTCTTATTTTATTTTTCTCATTTTTATGTATCAGATCCGAGTAACCACATCCTCCAATTTTGAACATCTTTACCAATTGATCAGAAGGACGTGAACATAATTTGGGACAAAAGAATTTGGATTGAGTTACAACTTTGGAACCTTTCAGGCAAAACCATCGCCAGGTTATTGTAACTTCTGCCCTAGTTTCAACTTTGGGGAAATGTGGATTTTTGCTTTGGTGTAACTAAACCCAAGAGAGAGGCTTCCTACGTATCCTTTCGGAATCAAGTCGAACATAGTTCAGGGTACTTTTTTGTGGTGCTTTTCAGGTTCCAAAGAGGGTATCAAAGAAAAGTAACTAGCTCAAAAGGTTTGCAAAAGGTTGACAATATTTGGGTTGCAAGAATGAAAGCCTTCGTCATCCCAATTGGAGAGTACTAGTACCACAAAAGGGTTAAACATAATACCTTTTGACCGCGTCCGCATTGACAGCTGTTTCAGGGTCATTTCCTTCAATGTCTCCCAAGTACAATGCCCCTTTTGGCAACAATTTTCTTATAATGTATGGACCCTTCCAATTTGGAGCAAACTTTCCTTTTGCTTTCTTATGATGCGGGAACATACGTCTCAGTACGAGTTGCCTCACTTCAAAATTTCTAGCCAACACTTTCTTGGTGTAGGCACGGGCCATTCTTTATTAATACAACTACCCGGAGTAGACTACGGTCATCCGGTTTTCGTCAATCATGGTTAACTATTCTAAACGGGTCTTGACCCATTCATTGTCCGCAATCTTAGCTTCAACATTGATTGTAAGAGATGGAATTTCAACTTCTGCAGGTATTACGAATTTGGTATCATAAACCAATAGATGGGGTGTTTCCCCAATTAATGTGCGCACGGTTGTGTGATATCCCAATAATGCAAAGGCATCTTTTCATGCCATTGTCTAGAACTTTGAATCATTTTCCTGAGGATTTTCTTGATACTTTTGTTTACCGCTTCAACAACACCATTAGCTTTGGGCTGATAAGAGGTAGAGTTCTGATATGTGATCTTAAATTGTTCGCATACCTCCCTCATCAAATGGTTGTTCAAGTTTGCAGAATTGTCCGTAATGATAGTCATAGGATTACCGAAATGACCGATAATGTTGGAATGCACGAAGCCACCACCGCTTTCTTAGTGATGGATTTGAAAGTGACTACTTCAACCAACTTTGTGAAATAATCAATGGAAACTAAGATGAACCTTTGTCCATTTGAAGCTTTTGGCTCGATTGGCCTAATGACATCCATACCCTAAGCAACGAACGGCCAAGGTACTGATATAGGATACAATTCTGAAGGTGGTGCATAAATCACGTCACTGTGTATATGACACTGATGGCACTTACGGACAAAATTGAAACAATCCCTTTCCATGGTCATCCAATAATAACCTATTCGGAGGATTTTCTTTGCGAGGACATATCCGTTCATAAGGGGTCCACGTACTCCCACATGCACTTCATTCATGATTTTTCCAACCTCTTGGACATCCACGCATCTTAAAAGGTTCAAGTCTGGGGTTCTTTTGTACAAGACTTCTCTGATCAAGAAGAAACTACTGGCGAGCCTTCTGATGGTTCTCTTTTGGTCACCACTGGCTTGCTCGGGATATTTCTTTCTTTTCAAGAATCTTTTGATATCATGATACCATAGCTGAATATCTGGATCTATTTCAACTGTATTGCAATAACCATGTCTTTCTCAAATTTGGATTTCCAGTGGATCAATATGGACATTGCCCGGATACAGCAGCATTGAGGCTAAAGTAGCTAATGTATCAGCTAACTCATTGTGGAACCGAGGAATATACTTGAACTCGATGGACTTGAACCATTTTCTAAGGTCTTCTACATGCTACCTGTACGGGATAAGCTTGATATCTCGGGTTTCCCATTCACCTTGAGCTTTTCAAATAATCAAGTTTGAATCTCCCATAATGAATAATTCTTCCACATCTAGATCAACTGACATGTTCATGCCCATAATGCAAGCTTCATATTTGGCAGTGTTGTTCGTACAGAAGAAACAAATCCAGGATGTGGCCAGATAGTGCTGACTAGTGGGCGAAATTAGAATTTCCCCAATCCCGACACCTTTTGCATTTACCGCTCCGTCAAAGAACATTTTCCAGGCCTTGGTGTCTTCTAAAGTTACCTCAACTGAATTTACTTCTTCGTCCAAAAAGTAATTACTCATGGGCTGGTATTCATCATCAACAGGATTCTCAGCTAGGTGATCTGCCAAGGTTTGAGCTTTTATCGTCGTGCGGGAGACGTAGACAATGTCAAACTCAGTGAGCAGGATTTGCCATTTTGCTAGCTTTCTTGTGGGTATCGGTTTTTGGAATAATTACTTCAAGGGGTCCAATATGTTTATGAGATAAGTGGTATAGGCCAACAAGTAATGCCTAAGCTTCTGAGCGACCCAAGTTAGGGCATAGTGGGTTCTTTCCAACAAAGTGTACTTGGCTTCATAACTAGTAAACTTCTTGCTCAAATAGTATATGGCTTGTTCTTTCTTCCTAGTTGCATCATGCTACCTGAGAACATATCCAAAAGAATTCTCCAACACTGTCAAGTACAAGAACAAAGGCCTTTCAGGCTCGAGTGGGACCAACATTGGTGCATTCAACATATATTCTTTGATTTTGTCGAAAGCTTCTTGACACTCATCTGTCCATCTAATTGCTGCATCTTTCTTCAATAGCTTAAATATAGGCTCGCAGGTGGTAGTCAGTTATGCGATGAATCTGCTGATGTAATTCAAACTTTCCAATAGACTATAACCTCTTTCTTGGTTCTCGGAGGTGGCAAATCCCGAATAGACTTTATCTTTGTTGGATCTAGCTCGATGCCCCTCCGACTGACTATAAACCCCAAAAGCTTCCGAGATGAAACTCCGAATGCACATTTATTTGGATTCAACTTCAAGTCATACTTACTCACACGCTCAAAGAACTTTTTTAGATACCACACATGATCGTCCTGTGTTTTAGATTTAATGATCACATCGTCCATATATACCTCAATTTCCTGGTGCATTATGTCATGAAAGATGGCCTTCATAGCTCTCGTGTAAGTTGCTCCAGTATTCTTCAAACCAAACGGCATGACCCTGTAACAGTAAGTACCATAGGGTGTGGTAAAAGCCGTATTTTCTACGTCTTCCTCATCCATTAGAACCTGGTGATACCCAGCTATAGCAATCCACGAAAGACTGTATCTCATGTTTGGCACAGTTGTCAATAAGAATGTGGATATTTGGCAATGGAAAGTTGTCCTTGAGACTTGCTTTGTTCAAATCCCAATAATCAACAGACACTCGGGTTTTCCCATCTTTCTTTGGCACTAAGACCATATTAGCCAACCATGTGGTGTATCGGACCACTCGGATCACACCGGCTTTCAACTGTTTTGTGACTTCTTCTTTAATCATGTCACTGATGTCTGTTTTAAAATTTCTCTGCTTTTGTTGGACAGGTGGATAACCTGGATAAGTTGGCAATTTGTGTACCACTAAATCAACTCTCAGTCCTGGTATATCATTATAGGACCAGACAAACACGTCTTTGAGTTCGAAAAAATGTTGGATCGATGCATCTCTAGTTCTTTCATCGGCGTGAATGCTTATTATGGTTTTCTAGACCTCTTCAGGACTACCCAAATTAACTGGCTCGATTTCATTTAAGTTTGGCTTATGCTTATTCTCAAATTGTTCCAATTCTCAATTTATTTCCATAAAAGCCTCATCTTCATCATATTCTGGTTCTTGATTCATTATTTTGCAGTGAGACAGCGTGTTAGGATCTGGGCATGAAGTCCATAAGCATGTCATGTTATTTAAGTTCGCATTATTAGAACTAAAAAGAGAGAGAAGAAGAATAACAGAATCAGAGAGAATAATGGAAAGAGATTCATAGAAGATGAAATATTGATTTCATGTCATTTAATTTGAAGATAGGAGGTTTACATTGGAATTTAAAAGACAATAAACTAAAAATATTCAAGTTACACCCTGAAATAACTCGGAATGCAAAAAAGATGGCAAGACTGAACTACCGAGATTCCCACCTGACTGGGAATAGAGTAGCCTTCCAATTTTTAAGCTTGCCATTTGGCCCATATATTATACCTCAGCAGCGCTTGAGCCTTCACCTGGTTGGACCATGTGAACCTCATACAACATTTGCCTCATTGCCCCACAAATGTCCTCAATTTCTGCGGCCGTGAAGGCCTCTTCTTCTTCTTCTTCTTCTTCTTCTTCTTCTTCTTCTTCTTCTTCCTCTTCTTCTTCTTCTTCTTCTTCTTCTTCTTTGGCTTAACAAACATCCTGGCGAGATGTGGGACCAAATAAGGCAGGACCCAACCATTGTTCTTAAGTTCATTAGCACATTTTATATTGGCCTCTGTAGTTCGGAAGCCTACTCCAAATAACTTCTCACTGGTAGTCAAAGTGATGGGCCTTGTAATACCTTGCAAAGATACCTCGAGCCCTTTCCCGGGCTTGTACCCATGTTCGATCATTTCACTGGTGACAATGATTGATGTGTTTGATAAGCAGGGTTGAGGACATGGGGTTCCTTCCTCACACTGGTTTGCGACCACGATCTCAAAACCTTGGTCGACTATGTGTTCATTACCCTCTCTAGCCTCCAAACATGGGACGGACGGGTCCCTGTAGATTGATTGTTCATCTTCTCCGTGGACTACTATTTCTTGGTTTTCATGTTCAAACTTGATCATTTGGTGGAGCGAAGAGGGTACAGCTCCCGTATCATGGATCTAGGGCCTTCCTAAGAGAAAGTTATAGGAAGTATCCATGTCTAGAACTTCAAATGTGACCTCAAAATCTGTAGGGTCAATAGTTAGGACCAGATCAATTTCCCCTATCGTATCTCGCTTGATGCCTTCAAAAGCCCGTACGCAAACATTGTTGGGTCTAATCCTTTCAATCCCAATTTCCATCCTTTGTAATGTTGATAGATGGTAGATGTCAACTCCATATCCGTCGTCCACCATGACCCTTTCTACATAATATCATTCACACTTGACAGTCAAATAAAGGGCTTTGTTGTGGGCGGCCCCTTCTGGAGGCAAGTCATTTCGGCTGAAGAGATTCGGTTGACTTTGAAAATTCTTTTGTCATTCTTTCCAACGGTTCAACCATGGTCTCAACCGGAACGTACACCTCATTCAGTGTCTTTAACAACACTTTTTGATGCCCATTCGAGCTTATCAGTAGGGACAAAAGTGAGACCTGGGAGGAAGTCTTTCGGAGTTGATCAATTACAATGTAGTCTGAGGGTTTCATTTTTCAGAAAAATTCCTCTGTTTCTTCAGCACTAACTAGCTTCTTAAGTGGAAACTGTTTCTGCTTTGTTTTGTTCAATTATTCCGGGTTAAGATACTTACCAGACTGATTTATTTTGTTTACTTCCTCCATGACTTCTTTTCCTTTATATATGACCACTGACTTATTGTAATTCCAAGGGATGGCAGTGGAGTCTTTCATGGGATTCTGTGGTGCGCGGCTGATAACCACGGGCAGTCAGCTTGGGTGAAATTATCGGCCCCCACACCACATAAGTTTCCTTTGGTACGTATATCTTTGGCACCTTCAGCATGACCTTGTTTTGCTCAAGCACTTTAGGAGGGCTCAACACGAATTGTTCCTTTTCTGGGGCCCTAGGAACATAGAGAATGGCATCTTTAGGAGGTGTTGCCCCTGTCTTTGTTTACACAACCTTTTCTGTGCTTTGGGGAGTGGAGTTGATCTTCTTCTCATTTTTAGTTTGTTTTTCCACTGCTTTGAGTTTCTTTTCTGAGTCAACGATAGCAATGATATATTTCAAAGTTGAGTCGAATTCTTTGTCCTCACAGATTATCCTAATGACTGGCCCGTTGTTATGAGCCAGCAATGGGTTATTGGTTACATTGGGGACTTCCTCATCCCTCAACACTACTCACTTCTGTTCTATCAGATTTTCAACTACCCTCTTAAGGGTCCAACACTCTTCAGTGTCGTGCTCTTCCATCTCTTAGTGATAAGCACATCTGGTACCTGGTCAGTATGACAGTGACTCTAAGTTTTGCCTGTTTGGAGGTATAGGCTGTAACAGACCCAGTTGGACTAATTTTGGGAAAAGGTTGGCCAATGGGTGTGAAGTTAGTTTTTCTGGGTGGTTCGCGGGGACGGGCATTATATTGACAATTATTCTGTGGTGGACGTGGATTATATGAGGCTTGGTGAGGAGGGGTGTTTCTTGGGGGTGGAACTCGATTATGATTGTAATGTTATTGTGGCCGAGTGTATGGCTGGGCATTCATTACTGCTTAAGGATAAGGGGTCATAGCATATGCTGCATCTTGGTGAGAGTAGTAATGATGTGGGGGCCTGGGAGGGGAACCAAAGTAACCTCGGGGTTGACGGGAATTCTTCAAGCTCGAAGCCATCATAACTCCCTCTTATTTCTTTTTCTGATTTGCTAAACCCCCTAAACCACTCTGGATGGCTTGGGAAGTGGATCTTATAGCTGATTGACTCATAATGCGACCTGATTTCAAATCATTTTCTACTATCTCTCCAAACTTTATGGCTTCTGCGAATGGTTTACCCATGGAAGACATAATGTTTTGGAAATAATCAGCGTCTTGGGCCTGTAAGAAGACACCGACCATCTCAACCTCATCCATTGGGGGTTTTACCCTGGCTGCTTCTTCATGCCATTTGATAGCGTATTCTTGGAAGCTTTTTGAAGATTTCTTTTTGAGATTGGACAAAGAATTTCTGTCTGGAGTTATGTCCACATTGTACTGGAATTGTCTGACAAAATCCCGTGCCAGGTTGTCTCATATATGCCAACGAGAGATGTATTGGTCCATGTACCACCCCGATGTAACTCCGATTAAGCTCTCACAGAAATAGGCCATCAAAAGTTCTTCCTTTCCTCCCACCCCTCGTAGTTGATTGCAATATCATTTCAAATGGGTGATCGGGTATCCATGCCTATCATATCTTTTGAATTTTGGCGTTTTAAAACCAATGGGCAGGTAAACATGAGGAAACATGCATAGATTGGCATAGGAGACACTCTTTTGTCCCCTCAGGCCTTGCATGTTCTTAAGAATTTGTTCGATGCTTTTCATCTTCTGAGTTATCTCTTCTTGCTTGGGGTTCTTCACGGTCCTTTCTTGTTCCATATGAGAGTCATACCGGGGTTGCTTAGGCTAGGAATTTGGGGTGACATAAGCTGTGTCTAGTTGAAATTGTGGTACTTGGAAAGTGAAGGCTAACAGTTCAAAACATGGCCTATGCATTGTTGGTTGTGTCGTAGTAGAGACAGGTGGTGCAGTGAATATCATAGAAGATACTCCTAAAAACGGTGCCTGGGGATGAACTTCAGAAGTTGTACCGGTGAAATTAGTTGACATAGTGAGGTACCCGAACATGATAAACGGGTTGGTTATGGGAATAGGGACGTTGGAGGTTCCACTTGTCCTGGGAATCAGTTTGGGAAATCCAGGGATTGCACTGGGCGGTTCTCTGCCATTAGACCAAGCGTCCCATATCTCCAACATACAGAGATGCAGTATTCTGTTTTCTTCAGCAGTTTCTAACTCTGAGGCCGGGATAACCGATGCCGGGCTATCCTCTGAGGGGTTAATTATGGGTAGATGACTCTCTGATATCATTGCAACACACCATTTAGATCTTGTGAAGTAAGGGTGCGAAGCCAAGTTACCACAAAACCAACAACCTAAAAACAAAACTTATTCTTAAACAACATACACAATAAGCCGGTTAGTTTGAGACATTTAACATATAAGGAATCACATGTTGGGGAGTGCAATGCACCTAAATAGTTAAACGTTTTTCTACATGTTTTTGCAACAATTGCGTGTTTCATCCCGGCTTTCCTTTTTGTCACCTTCCAAATCCTGAATCTTTTCTTTCTTTGTGCTCTTTTATTTTTCCTCTTTTTTTTGTTTTGGTTTTCTTCTCTTCTCTCTCTCTTTTTCTACTTGGGTTGTTTATAGCTATGATTGGATTTGATGTGGATTGCCAACATATCACGATGCTAGATGAATCAGATCATTACGTAGTTTAAGGGATAGATGCGAAATAAAAGAAAGGAAATTTTTGAGTTTTTCAATATTTCATTAAATAAAAAACTTCTGGTTTTCCTCTATTACAAAGACTCTGACATACAGAATTAAGAACTGGAAAACAAAAACAGACTCAGAGAAGACTAATAAACTCTAAAAACTAAAATACAGACTCAAAAAGAAATCAAGAATACATAAAAGCCTCTAATACTACTCCAGGGGCCCGCGTGACATCAGTCGGTCTCGGCGCGGGTCTGCGTGCAATAAGTTCTTGGAGACGGTCTAGGTCATCCATTATCTGGCGTAAAAAAGTCATCACAATAGCGAAGAACATGGACCTGGTCGTATCCTCGCACTCATGGCATTTCATGACAACATAATCAGCAATTCCTCTAATCATTTCTCTAATGATGCCCTTTTCTTGGAGCAAGCGTCCAATCTGCTGAGACCTGGCCTACAGAACCTGGGTGGCCATATGGTTTTGCTCTTGTAACTGCTACATGTCCTCTTCCAGTTGTGACATCAATTCATAACAATGCTCTATTTCCGCTTTTAAAGTTCTTTGTTTGCTAAGCCATTTCATTCTCAAGAGTAGTCATCTTTTGCTTTGAACTTGTGACTCCTTTGTCATACTTTTCTTTTAGCTGCTGAACAAACCTCAACCTTTCTTCTGAATTCGTTGCCAACTTTGCCTAGGCTTTTGCCAATTCATCTTCGGCTTTTTCCAAATTAGCCCCATAATCACACACTTTTCGCTTAAGACCGTTTATGAGTTTTTCATCTGTTCTGCTTCTTCCCAAGTTTTCAGCAGCTATTTTCATCCTTTGAATCTGAGCTCGGAGGGCTTCGTTTTCTCGGGTCAACTTTTTCTTCTCTCCTTCATCCGCAGTGGCCTGCAAACCACTATCAAATTTAATGTCTCTGATTTGCCCTTCTAATTTGCTTATAGTAGCCCTATAGCCTTTCTCCTTTGCTAACCAATTCCATTGTTCTTGTGCTCCATCAGTGAACTGTTGTACGTGGGGATTTTTGGCGAGCTATTCTGGCTTTTGATCGACTCAAACCCGTTTACCATACTAGGCCATATAGCTAGGTTCTACTTCACTCCTAGACAAATCCCATACTCGAGTCTGTGGCTCCAGAAATCTGCACTAGTCCCAAAACTGGCAAACCTTTTATTTTGGGAATGCATCTTTTGGGCATAGTTCAATAACTTGCTGACTCAAATCTTCGTCATGAGGGACAGTTTGGTATATGCCCAGCTGGACTAGAACCCGGTGTGGATCATACAGTTGAATACTCCGAAGACCCATTAATAAAAGAAAACACACTCCGGCCGACATATAAATAACTTCGTTGACCGGGAGCCAACCGAACATCTACTCAATTCAGTTTGCAGTCATGGAACCCAAATGTGTGAACCGTGCCTCAGTACCTTCTGGAAACTTATGACCGTCTACCCAGTTTTCATGTTCTTCAATGCAATTGGGACCAGCCAGACCATAGTTCATGTACCCCGGGCGATGGCAAAGATGTTCTACCAACCAAATTTGCAAAAGCAAGTTGAAACCCTAAAAAAAACTTTGCCCCAGCTCGACAAACAGTTAAAGCTCGGTAAATTTTTGCCAGTATCATTGGTATGATAGTGCCATTGGCCTTTTTGATCATGAAGTCAGCCACTCCTGCAAGCCCCAACTCTATATGTCCATCACTCCTTGGGCAAATTAGAGTGCCTAAAAATACCACTATGAAGGCCAATCCTCGGTGTGCTTCCTATTTATTTTTATTTTCGTGATGACTTAAACCGGTATCCGGAGCCTCAAAATAGTGGGGGGTCCCCATAAAGGCGGTATAGGAAGTGGAACATGCAGAATCCTTCAGCCAAATTTCCATATTTGACTTCCCAGCTAATACTCAGAAGGTACAACAACTTGTGAGGGGTTACAGCTTGTATGCAGCGAAATTAGAGGTTCAATTTCTTGCTAATAAGCCACTTCAGAAGAACACCTTGAGGCCTCGAGGACGTGAAGCTATGACTGAGTTCCCTCCCTCGAAGCTCGTCGAGGTCTGACCTGAAGAGAATATTGATCGAGTCTAGAGTAAAACAGGGGATTCCCAAGGCACGCGGCTAAGTCTAGCAAAGTCGACCTGTCCGGGACATGTATCAAGGTGTCACGTCTAACCGTCCCATCTCCATACCTTTACAATTAATATAGTTTGTACTATGCTGGATTCCCTTCCTATATAAAAGGGATCCTCATCACTTTGTAAAGGGCGGCTGTTGCTCCAACTATTCTACATGAAATAATAACTCTCTCTCTCTCTTTCTCTCTCTCTCTCTTTTCTCTATAATACACTCTCTCGATATTGCTGCTCTATTTTATTATCTTCATAATTGTTCTTCATTTATTGCTTATTATTGGTCATAAAGAGCCTCATTTAATTATATTCTAACTGTTAGTCCCTTCCCAGTTATCCTTGATAGCTCGAGCTTGAGCCCCAGCATCGACCCCGAGGTCCCTCATCAGTTAGCCCGAGGACTAGATAGCTAACCCCTCGGTTTGTCGTAAAACTATTTTAGCTCGCAATTCACCTTTTATCTTCACATATTCAGCATCAACCACCTTAACAACAAGCATAAAAATAGATCACGTATTTTTAGAATTTCATTAACAAATTTAATTATTATTACCATTTTCACGGTAAACAGTTTGGCGCCCACCGTGTGGTTAAAAATAATAGTGATTATTTTCTTATTTGTTTCGTTACACAATGCAAGTTATCTTTCACACTCTTTCTTGTCCAAGATCTTTGATTTCAGGTCAAAATGTCTGGCTCAATGATCAGAGTTGAGAACGACAACCTTGGAAATCACGGAGAAAATGGTGTAGTTGTTCCAATTGTTGGCACGCCACCACAGAACCCCGTTAGCACCTGGACCGATTCCAGCAGATGCAGGTTCGCAAGATGCACAGCAGGTCGACGAAACCTCACACACCGATAGGAGCATACAACATGGCGACCAACAGATCAGGGTCCGAAAACTGGGAAGTACAAGCCTTCACTAAAGGCATGAATGAACAAAGCTCAGTGGCCTCAAGGCAGCTGAAAGAGAATCTGATCGAGCATCCCGCCGTAACCTAGTCGGAAGTCCACAACCGGTATCAGTCAAAGATCAGGGCCGAGGATGACCATCTGGGAGCCCCCTCGGGCTTAGTACATCTGAGCAGACTCTTGGCAAAGGAGTTGAAACCTAACAAAAAACGATATCAGCCACACATGGAAGACAAGAGGAATGCCTCGATGCGCAACCTACCTCGCAATGATCGGAGATCAGACCGAGAATAGGACCATAAAGGACTTATTAGCAGATCTGGATCCAACGGAAGCACCTCGCTTATCAGAATATGACTTCAGCATCGACACACCGAACATCTTATTCGCCATCAGCAAAATCAGGGACGCCAAATGGCCCAGGCCTATTCAGTTGGATCCTTCCTAGAGGAATCACAACCTAGTACATAAACTTCATAAATACACATGGCCAAGAAGAACGAAGCAAATGAGCCACGACATGTTATACACATGATATTATGAGGCATCAACACTCTCATGAATTCGTAATGAGAAGGACAAAAATATCCATCACTAGAGAAAAATGAACTCGGAGATGCGTACCCGAGGATGCCCTCGCATTCAGCGAGGAGGACTCTAAAACCTCATCCCAACTTCATAACGACACCTCGATAACCTTTTTCCTCGTTAATTCATTTTGAATAAAACATGCGCTCATGGATCTATGTAGCTCGGCCAGCACTATCAGATCGAGGGTAATAGAGTAGCTCGAACTGCTAGAACAAATCGTGCCCGCCACTCGAGTACTTAATAGATTTGACATGGCGATCGAAACAATGAAAGAATAAACCAATCTCCCAGTCAGCGTGGCCGGCGCAACCCAAAAAGTCAAATTCCATATCATTGAAAGAGACATGAAATATAACGCCTTATTCGGGTGACCTAGGATACACTGCATGGGAGCGGTACCATCCATCCTCCGCCAGATGATGAAATTTCCAACAGAGGATGGGGTTAAACCCATCTATAAGGAACAACACATGGCAAGGGAAGTGTTCGCAGTACGTAACATTGCGCTGGCGCCAATATCTCCACTCTCAAAAGAGCCAAAGGATAATCTAACTACGTCTTCCGCTAAGCCCGATTAAACACAGTGGAGGACCGTACCAAGTCCTCTCTCCAAACAACAGAGACATGTCAGACCTCGAAACATCATCGGCGCATCCCGTGATAAAGTAATACCAACTCCCTTTTTTATTATTTTACACTAACCCATATGCAGGCGTCCGGTCAGGGCTATCAAAAATGCTAACCCAACCCAAAGATCTCAAGGCCTTAACGGCATCCATTGCACTCTTTTCCTTCGGCCGAGCTTTTTTCACGAAGAGGGCTTCACTGGCAAGGTTTTTAATAAGACAATGTACATGCGCTACCTAAGGAGGATCCAACAAGCTTACAAGGCTTCTATTGCAATCGACCCCGAACACTGGAGGGCACCCCCCTTGAGAGGTCATCCACTCGGAAGAACCAGGGAACAACAAACAAGTATTCCAATAGGAAATGATGTACCGGGCAAAATGGTCAAACGAATCGTGTCCGCATAAGTCGGGCTTACGGCAACAAAACAACATGTATTTATGCCAAACAATCAAAGAATATCTTTCTCCAAAGCATCTCGTACTCTAAAGAAAATTTAGCATTCTCACAGCAAGGATCCCTCTACCGAGAATGCCTCGAAATATTCAAAGACTTGCTTCAATAACTCGGCACCCGCATGGCCTCAAAGTCGGGACTCCAAACTAGTGATTCCTCAACGAGGCAGCACGGAAATTACAAAACATCTCCAAAAAGGGAAATTGTCTCGAACACTCGAAGACTGGCGTCGCAAACTCAGCATGATCCCAGGGTCAGAATCTCCAAAGTCATAAACCCTCATTGAGGTAATTCCGAGCTCTCGAGTAACGGCCCCCAGCATAAGCAAACTCAATGACTCGGAAACTATCGCCAATCGCCATTCATTTAAAAAACTCGAGGCCATAAGACTCCAAGCGGGCAGATCGGTCTAGTAAGCCCTATTTAAGGCAACACAAAACCATAAAACCCCAAGCGAGCAGACTCGGTCTCAAAAAACTTATACCAAGTATCAACAAAACTGTAAGACCTCAACAGGCATGAAAAAACTGTAAGACCTAAACAGGCATGAAAAAATTATAAGACCTCAACGGCATGAAAAGACTGTAAGACCTCAACAGGCATGAAAAACCTGAAAGACCTCGACGGCATGAAAAATTTGTACGACCTTCCTACAGGCATAAAACTCGATCAAGAAGTTTAGGCTATATATCGAATTTGTAAGACCCCTAAAAAGGCATCCCTCGATATAGATGCCCAAACTACTATACTCGGGACCAAAAATAGCTCCGGCCAAACACAAATGAGTATGGTTATATGGTTGTACCATCCGAATTAACGCAACTTGGGGACGCCCGACCGTCGCTACAAAATCATAGGCCATTACTTTGAATCTACTCCGAAAAGAACCGGTTAAACAGGCTACCTTGATAGGCAAAAGAGCTTCAATAATGTCAGCTCCAAATCATAAGGCTTTGAGCTACTCAGCTTGCGAGCTAAACCTTCTAAGGTGCTTGAACATCGCTGCAAACGACTTGAAATTGCTCGAACCGACGATGGATCAGGCAAAATCATTTCAAAATGTCCTTAACAAGAGGAAAATAAAGCCTACATAGGCCTAAGGGCAAAGCGTAAGATCCATTGTCGCCAACCCAACGAGCCTCAGGACCACATACTAAAAGGTCACATTGACCAAAAGCGTAAGAGCCATTGTTGCCAACTTAAAATTTGAAAACATGAGGATGAAAATGAGCTCGAGTCGTAACCCGATTCGGAGACCGGAACCAAAATAGTTAACTATACATGCCTAAGGGCAAAGCGTAAGAGCCATTATCGCCATCTTCATGAGCCTCAGGGCTACACACATAAAAGGTCGCTTCGACCCAAGGAGTAAGAGTCGTCATCGCCAGGCTATGCAAACACAGAACTTGAGGGTCAATTGTGCTCGAGTCTAAATCTGACTCGGATACTGAACCCAAAATAGTTAAAATAAAAGCCCAACGGTAAGGTGTAAGAGCCATGGTCGCCTGCCTATGCAGACACAAAAGCTTGAGGTTCAAACGAGATCAAGTCGAAGCTCGACTCGAAGACTGAACCCAAAACAGTTGAGCAAAAGCATAAGAGCTCTTACATCAGCTTATACTGAAGGCCGCATCGCCCAAACGCGTAAGAGCCCCTAGGCCTGCCTAATGATCCCCGGAGCCATATCACGAGTTTAAGGATTCTCACCAACTCTGAAACCAGCACTCCTGGTCAGAAGCGAAGCAAAAAGAGGTACATAAGAAATAAAGCTACAGGTTTTCTTTTATTTACATACATGAAAACGTGCATTCTCCATCTACAAAACATGCTCTGCAAATATCACATACAAGATGGCAAAGCCTACGCCTCTCCCCTGAAGGCTGAGGCCTACCAGCTTTGTCTTCACTCTACTCAGCGTCAGACAGAAGCAGGCATCACGCTCGTCCGCCCTCACTCGTGCCAACTCTTCCGGGAGAACAAAACCCCTGACACTGATCTCCTCGAGAACCTTTCTTCGGGATCTACAACGAGCATATTCTTTGATCCTCTCTTCACGATCGATGATCCTCTTCAACTCAAGGCATCGATAGCATCCTTCAAATAAATCTCCATCTCCTGATCGGCCTTAGCCCGGCTCAGTACAGCTTCGGTCCGAGTATCAACGATCTCAGCCCTGACCTTCAAAAGTTTAGATTCAAGCTTCATGATCATATCCTCTTGAACTAAAACGTTATTACGGGCTAAGCGGAGTTGGACCTTGAAGGCAGGAACTTTAGCCAAGGCACCCTTCTCCTTTGAAGCTTGAACCTGCGCTTGAGCTCTTAGCTCGACGCAATCATTCCTAATTCGGCTGGCTTCACCCTTGTGACGTTCAGGGCCTCCGTCTTTTTCTGCATCTAGGACAGGCGAAGAGTTAACATGAAAGGTTGGAAAGAGAAATGCATACCCTCTGAGGACGGGAAGTTACATGCTTCAAACGATAGCTCTCGTAATTCGAGCTTCGGTATGCCTCATATCGCCAGTGTGCCAACTTAACTTCCTTCTCCTCGCAAAGGAGCCCAAGGGACTTCCCTCATCTAGAGCTTTCTGGAGCCTAGCCCCATGACAGAGCAGCTAAGACCTAAGCCTGCCAAAAGCCTGCAAAAGAAAAACTTGATAAGGAAGGGAAGACGTGAGATTCGAAAGGCCTATGCTAAAGCTCACCGCGAAGTGAAGTCGGTGGACTTCCTTGAAGGCCGAGCACACCTCTGTTGATCTATTCCCCTCTGCCCTGGAAGAATCAATCCTGGTCGAAGTATGATCGCTCGAAGGAATCTTCTCTCCAAGACTGGATACTTTGGGTACAACAGGCTCGGACGATGTTTTCTCCTCAAAGGCTCAACCCCATTTCGCCCTATGATGAGCGTCATCGCACTGCAAATGCCCATCTATTATCATCATCTTTTAGCTCGAAAGCTGGAAGCCTCTCTCCTTATCCGGAGGAGCACATCCTCTCCCTTGAAAACCCTCTGATACCTAGGACGACAAGATTAATACATGAAAAGGAGAAAAAGCCCTCCCAAATGTACGAGGGACAAGTTAAAAGTAGCGTACACACATACCATAATATTTTGCTTCCCATCTTCCCCGGGATACGGCTCGCCACCTACGCTCGTCACAAGTCGAATTAGTCGCCAGCTTCCGGACCCAGCCAGGCAGATCAGGAACTTTGCCCGGCACCTATGAAATTGCTGTAGAAAAGAAAGGAACATTGTTACTAAACTATCTTCTGCTATGAGCAAGTCTGAGAAAGCACGAGGCACTCCACTCATGCGTATAATTCCATTCCTCGGGGAATGGCATAAGCTCCACGGGAATAACGTCAGTCGTCTGGACCCAGACAAACCGATTAACCCACTCTCAATCTCCATCTTCCTCATCATCAACAACAAATGGCGTGGAAGAATGGCCCCGCAAGGTTAGTAAGCCTCGATGATGAAAGGGCCGGTACAGCCTGACAGGGTGACCGAGCATGAATCAAGCCCTGCCTTCTCTGCAAAGAACCTCATCATCAGCATTATTCACCAAAACGACAGATGTATCTACGCCAAAGTAACTCGATACTTTAAACAGAAATCAAGCACGACCCTATCAAGGGGCCTAATGCGAAAGAGTACAAGTACACATTCAAGAATCCATCGGCACGGTCTGTGATACCCTTATCCGGGGGAAGCGCTTGCAATGCTACCCCTCACCTCATCTGTAGTCTCTCCTTACTATCTTCAGGTGCTGCTCTCTTATCGAAGACATGGTCTTCAAAATAAACTCCCATGGATCCTGAGTACTTGGAGCAGAACTCTCCCCTTTCTGTTGGGCAGATGCCAAAGTAGCAGTCATGGCTATGGTTGAACTAGCAAACTGAAGCGGGAACCTACACAAACGCTTTGGCACTAAGGTGACGAAGGACTCGATGCCGAAACGGAAAGATAACTATCTAAAATAGTGGGATCTCCCAAGAAGCGGAAGTAACCCCGTATATATGTGAGGAAACAACAACGATCTGTCTACCCAAGTTAGGCCCCAGAAGGCCGATGACTTCGACATGAGTCCTGAGGTGGTACCCGACCTCGAGGACCTCTATTAACAAGAAGTTAGGCTTCAAGAAGCCAACAGTATCGTCTCCAATCTGAGACGGTACCGACCTCGAGGATCTCCATCGACCAGATAGGCCCCAGGAGGCCAAAATATCATCTCTAGTCCCGATATGGTACCCGACCTCGAGGACCTCCATCAAAAAGAAGTTAGGCTTCATAAGGCTTTTAGCACCATTGTAGAGTTCGAGATGGTACCCGATCTCGAAATTTTCCTCTCAAGGAAAATAATCACTTTGAGCTTTGTCCATAAGGGCTCGACCTCACGATATCGCCTAAATATGGACAACCCCATCAGTGGAGGCCTACCTACAACGCCTTGAAAATTATCTACATCAAGTTCAAAGCAAATCCCCAACTGCACGAAGATGACCCTAACTCAGATACCGCTCTAAAAAAACTTCAAGTCTTGAGGTGCTTTTTTTATGTGACTCGAGGGTCCCAACGGCCTGAGTTTGTCGAACCAATTCTAGTTTGGTCCAAGGAATGACGGTGGGCTCAGAAAGGAGCCATTTCTATCAACCGAAGATCAATAACGATACTCGCACCCGTATTAGATATCAACAAATCGTCAACAGGGGCATACATTCAGAATCCCCGCATATATAAAAGAATATGACAAACATCAAGGGCAGAAGTCAAGGAAACATCTCTATATTCATAAATGTTTGCTTACAACGGCCCTCGATGGGTCATTACATGTGATTACAAAAAGCCTACAAAGGTTCTCTACACAGGAATGAAGAAGCGAAGGGATACACATAGTGAAAGCCTAGGGCCAATTCTACTCTCGAAGATCCACCTCCTGCAGCAACGCCTTCGGGCATCCTCTCCTCGGGCATGCGTCCTCAAAGACAATATCTTCCAAAGCACTGTTTCCTCAGGAGCCTTATTCCAGTCTCCCGCACTGATATCCCCAAAAGGATAAGTCGAAGAGGAGGAAAGAGGAGACGCAGGAAGGGATGAAAAAATGCCATAGCCAGTCAAAGGCCGAGGACCCTCATTGGCCAAGAGAACCTCGGAGGGACAACAGACCTGGCGGACGTCGGCCTCGCTTTCACGGCTACTTTGAGTCCACTTTTTGGGATATTGAGCTGTGTAAACTACCAGCCCGGGGTGAAGCACCATACTGAGTCGGGGTATAAAGGTGAACAGCGGTGTATAATCCGAGCCCACCCATGAGCAGCGGTGTACAGTTCGAATAATTTTCTAAAATAGGGAAAGTCAATCCCTCATTTAGCATCATTCCGAGCCAACAGTGACAGCAGTAGCAGGCGTAACAACAACAACAGCGATGACAATACAGCATGATCTCGCTCAACAAAGGAAAGCTCAAGCAAAAGGTCACCCCGCAGCCAATAGGAATACTGCCAAACAGCCTTAAGGTCGTGAACTCTAAACTTGGTGGTTAAGAATAAAGAAAGATGGCGAGAAGAAAGGGGAGAATGAATAGAGGAAGGCACTTGGATAGAAAAATAATGCCACAATACCCCCATTTATAGGGTACAATGACACAACCATCAATGCCTTTGGAAGACTGACCGGCATGTATAATTAATGTGTTCTTGAAGAACCGAATCGACGGCAGTACTGTCACTTTGAAGAACGGGAATCGATAGCGCATTGAATAGCGTCAAAAAGACAAGTCCATCAAATGTCCCGGTTATCATGAAAACTCACGCCATAGGTTGTGTCATTGGCATAACATCATCACGGGAAGCCCGGGGAGTCGGGTATCAAAATCATTTCCCATCACTTCGTTCTAGGAAATGCGGAGACTATCTATATGCGGCAAAATTAGAGGATCCAATTTCTTGCTATTAAGACACTTTAGAAGAACACCTCTAGGCCTCGAGGACGCGAAGCTGTGACCGAGTTCCCTCCCTCGAAGCTCATCGAGGTCTGACTTGAAGAGAATATTGATCGGGGGTAGAGTAAAATAAGGGATTCCCAAGGCACACAGATGAGTCTGGCAAAGTCGGCCTGTCCGGGACCTGTATCAAGGTGTCACGTTTAGTTGTTCCATCTCTATACCTTTACAATTAATATATTTTGTACTATGCTGGATTCCCCTCCTATATAAAGGGGATCCTCGTCACTTTATAAAGGGCTGCTATTGCTCTAACTATTCTACACGAAATAGTATCTCTCTCTCTCTCTCTCTATGCTGGATTCCCCTCCTATATAAAGGGGATCCTCGTCACTTTATAAAGGGCTGCTATTGCTCTAACTATTCTACACGAAATAGTAACTCTCTCTCTCTCTCTCTCTCTCTCTCTCTCTCTCTCTCTATGCTGGATTCCCCTCCTATATAAAGGGGATCCTCGTCACTTTATAAAGGGCTGCTATTGCTCTAACTATTCTACACGAAATAGTAACTCTCTCTCTCTCTCTCTCTCTCTCTCTCTCTCTCTCTCTATGCTGGATTCCCCTCCTATATAAAGGGGATCCTCGTCACTTTATAAAGGGCTGCTATTGCTCTAACTATTCTACACGAAATAGTAACTCTCTCTCTCTCTCTCTCTCTCTCTCTCTCTCTCTCTCTCTCTCTCTCTCTCGATTTTGCTGCTCTATTTTATTATCTTTATACTTGTTCATAATTTATTGCTTATTATTGGCCATCAAGAGCCTCCTTTAATGATATTCTAACTGTTAGTCCCTTCCCGGTTATCCCCGATAGCTCGAGCCCGAGCCCAGTCATCAACCCTGAGGTCCCTCATCGGTTAGCCCAGGCCCGAAAAACTAACCCCTCGGTTTGATCGTAAAACTATTTTAGCTCGGATTTCACCTTTTATCTTCGCATATTCAGCATCAAACGCCTTAACAACAAGCATAAAAATAGATCACGTATTTATAGAATCTCATTAATAAATTTAATTATTATTACCATTTCACAATAAACACAGCTCTTGGTGCTACTGAATATCGGCACCTGAGATTCCTGTTAAGACCAGCATAGCCTGCTATCACCTTAAGTGTAGGGGTTAACTCAAAATCAGAGAAGTGGAACACATTGTGCGCCGGGTCCCAAAATGGTATTAAAGCTTCAATTATATCCGCCCTTGGCTTAACCTTCAAAAGACCGGTGAGCCCGCCTAAAACCTTTGTCACTGCACTTTTACTGACCTTCCAAGGTCGTTCCACCACATATGTAGTCCTAGTGGAATTTCCTTTACAACTTGAAAAGGTATATTTTCAATAGTGCTCATCCTGCATATTTATTTAAAGCGACTGGTTAAAAACACGTGATTTATTTTGACCCCAAAAGAAAGGTTATTAGTTTTGCAAAATGTAACCCAAAAGCTCAAGGCCATCTTTGCAAATACAGCCCTTCGGCACTTAAAAAGGGAAGATTTTAGGATTGTGTTTGCTAAGTGGCAAAAAATTAAAAAAAGGACCATAGGTGGCTATTCTTGCAAAAACAGCCTTCCGGCATCCCATCGAGAAATTTCTGGCTATTTAGACAAAAACGGTATCACCTAACTTTTATGACAACATTTCATATTTTTGGGTTATTTTTGCAAAAGCGGGGCTGGATCCGATGAGGGTTGCTTACGTATCTCACATCCAGTGAGAATCAAACCCGCATAGTTCGGGAAGCTTTGACGCAACAGAAAAATATGAAATATTTTGAAATAATTTTTCCTTTTTTTCATCTCTTTTTTTCAAAATTTTGGCAAACTTTCAGGATATTTTGGATACCAGATTTTTCAAAGGCGGGTAATTTTCTCTCTCCTTCCTCAATTTGATTTTTCTCGACATTTCTTCCTTATTCTAGAAGCCAGTCAACATGCAAGACAAAATAAATAAATGTACAAGTAGCACATAAAATGCATCAAGATGGTCTTTTAATTTCGCGTGCACCTGTCTTAGACGGACCCAACCTCTGTGTTGAGTCCCCAAAGTCAAATGTACGTGATGCAAACAAGCGTTCATACTAGGGATCTGGCATGAAGCTATGTTATTCTAGGTTTAAAACCTGGGTGTATTTGTTCTAGACCTGGCTTACCCGAGCAGACAACTCGGGTCGGGGGAGGGGACAGCATACCGGGAATACATAAGCTTCACCGGCTTTGCAAATTATCCGAACCTCATTTTAAAATTGGGATATGACTCTAACAGAAAAGAAGTTACACTATGTCCACACTTCCCAGATGATTTAGAAGACTCAGAGAGAAAAGGGTTTCGTAGCAGTTTATATATAGTTAAAAAAATATCAAAGCGGCAAAAGGCGGCATTTAGCACATTAGGCTCAAATATGTAATAAAAATCAGATAATAAAAGCCAAGAATAATAGTTATTTTAAGCTCAAATTCTTGAACCCTGAACCAGAAGTTTGGGATTCTTGTCCCTAGCAGAGTCTCCAGAGTTGTTACACCTCCTTTTTACCCAAGTGGTATATAAAGGAGCTTTTCCAATTTAACTAACATAAATCGAAATGGGATTATTTTTATTTATTTGGAGTCGCCACTTGGGATATTTATTATGGTGTCCCAAGTCACCAGTTCATTTTTAAAATTCCAAATCGAGGAAATTTGACTTTATTTAAAAGTTTGCGAAACCAGAAAAACTAGGTAAGGAATTCTGTTAATCAGGGAGAAGGTGTTAGGCATTTCCGGGTTCCGTGATTTTTGCACGATCAATTAACTATTAATAATTAGCCTAATTATCAGATTTATTACATGTTTTAAACCTATTGTGCATTTTTAACTTTATAACCGCTTTTAATTTTTTAAACCACTTTTTAGGATTTATGGAATTATTTCTTGAACAAATCATGATTATCGTACACTTGCCGTTTTGGAACATATTACAAACCACGCTACATGAAATGCACCCTCGATTTGTTACATGTTTATTTTATTACTATTCGAAGTTGTTATGATCGAGTCACATGAAATGCACCCCCAAATTTGGGAATTATGTATCATAACTATGTCACGGGAATCGTACTCATAGTCATGATAATTTATTAGTACGCGCCTAAAGCAAACGACGATGTTCAAATTTTCCTAAGCTAATTTGATTACTATAAAGGTCAATGGCAGCGTATGAGGATATAAGAAATTTAACTACCTGGGGGTAATCTAACATTAGTTGTTATGGGCTTAAAAGGAAACGAGAAATGGGCTAGTTGACTATTTGCAAAAAACTGGCACAAATAAGATTTTAAGAGACTGGTCCTAGCAATTGTATTTCAGAAATAAAAAGATCACACGCCTACATTGTCCAAGTCCAATTTGGTTTGCACAAGGGTAGAATCTCATTAGAAAAATTATTGCATTTAAATTAACTATACTAATAGGACTTCTAACACCCTAAATCAAAAATTAGAAATATGTTAATTTCAAAAAAATAAGTTCATAGTTGGGGGCCAAGCTATTGGGCTAAGTACTCAGGCCCAACCGCTTCACATTGGACAAAGCTTCCATGTACATGGGCCTTGCATGCTTGCTCGCCCAATACACTTAAACTAAATGATGAGGAGGAGCTAAGAACAAATACAGCATTTGACCATAAAATGGAATTGACAAGAGGAAAAACAAATTCGCCACGCTCTACATGATAATAGCAATAGGATATGATTTGAGTACCAATATTAACACAGTAATCCCAAATTATGCAAACAATCTCTTATTAAATTACAATCATCCTCGAGCTTAAATATACCCATAATAGAATTACAGAATACATTATTTGGTTCAGAAATCAATTACAATAATACTCACACCATCTTATTTTTTCAAACTCAAGCCTTTCTGTATTCACAAAGTTACTACTACTATAAGGCCTTTTACCATAATGACTCGCCTAAATCTCAAGCTAACAAACCATATCATGTTGTGATCATATCCTGCATACTTACGCCATAAGATGAATTACTTTTGAAAATATTAGGCAGAGGTAAGGTGAATCACACCTAAACTATTAGTCTTAATAGTAGTACTTTTGAAACCATTAGGCAGAGGTAAAGTGAATCCAGACACCAAACTAAAAATATAAATAACAAAAAACAAATTAATTTATACTTGAACCAGTTCTAAAACTGAGCCATACAAGATAGATTCAAAAAGGGCAATGAGGTAACAATTATTAACTGCTTAACAGTAAAAAAAAAAAAAAAAAGGCTGTGTAGTAATTATAAGCAAACATTTTCAATTCATAGTATTACCTTATTCAAATAGGAGCCCAATACTTATTCATGACACATATGAACAACATAAATTAGAATTTGAACAAAACTGATGGTCCACAAGGATTTTACAATTTCATGGTCAATTAACAAAGCATAATATAAGGGATTTGCGGACTGACCTAGCTGACTAACAGATAAATAAAAGAGAAGTGGAGTACGACCCAAGTACAAAATCTCAGCAACAGCTTTCAGCAGTAGAACCAGGAATTTACACAATTAATCAAACTTGTATATCCAAAGAGGTGAAGCAAAAAAAAAGAGATGGAGAAAGCTTGAAATCCTCTTTATGTTTTTGGTTTTTTCTTGTGTTTGAATTTAATTTCAGTGTGTTTTTCTTTTGGAAAATCCATGAGTATGGAGAGTGAGGACCTATTCCTTTTATAGGTTGCCCAAAGATAGCATAAAGAAGGAATATCCTACCCTAAATTCTGAAATGTATAGATAATACAGTATCTTTTAGCACTGTCTTTCTTTTTTTACCCCAAATTCAGTATTTTCATATTAAAAATGGGGATAACTGTCCAATACTAGAACTTTCTGATATTTTCCTCATTTTAAGTTCCCAATTACCCTTTTAAGTTATGTTTATTGCAACTTCATACTAATTTGACCAAATTTCAATTGTTTGATTACAGATTAAACCCTTTTAGAACCTCCTATAACCATCTAGACTTGGATTCCCGCTAGACTGTTTTTCAATTGTACCCCTAAAAATTTTGTTATTATCTTTTCATTATCTAAACCGATCAAAACTTAAAATCAACCTGAACTTAATCAAAACAGTCTAGCTAACCATTGAATCAAGGTGTTTGTCTAATTAAACCCTAAAGAAAACTAAATTCAAAACAAACAAACACAGCAGAAAAAACAATAACAAAACGAAGAACATGAATAATGATGCAATAAAATCTAATAGTTAACTTAATTAATATAAACTTGATTAAATTAAATAAACTAGGCAACTAAACTAATTACAAATAATTAAACTAATTTCTTTAACCAAATAATTTATCATGCTTGAACAATTTTTAAAACTAACCTAAATAGTGAACTCAAATACTAATTAATCTATAAACAAACGACCTTAACTAAACATATGGCCAAATACATGCAAACTCATCAAAGTAAGAACAAAAGAAAGAGACGAGGAAAAAAGATCGAGAAATATACCTAAAGAAAAAACTCTAGCGAATCAGAACAGCTTCGAAATATATCAAAAAATACGTTAATCAATCATTCTTGTTGAGAACAATCAATTAATGTAGGTTTTAATCCAAATCGAGTCTTGAAGCTCGAAGAAAAACAAAAGAAAGTTGGAAAAATGGGTAATCTAGGGTTTCTATTTTTAGATCTGGGATTCGATGAAATTAACGGATACTTTAGGAAAATTGATGGTAGGATAGTGATGAAGGGGGGCTTGGGATTGTGGAGTGTGATTTTTGGGTTTTTCTAGGCGGCTTAAGGTTTGGTTGAAATCTCAGATCTGAGATTGACGGAGATTGATGGGGATTTCGATGAAATTGTTGATGGATTTGCGTTTAAGGGAGTGTGAGGTGTGAGTTTGGGGTGGTGTAGAGATGTTCCTCCACTGTAGTGCGATTTTCGGGCAGCAGAGGAGGGTGGAGACGACGAGGTATTCAAGGGCGACTAGGGTTTGCATCTCTAAGATGAGAGAGGAGTGAAATGAAGCGAATTTATACGTTTTGAACCGTCAGATAGTTAAAAGGGAAATAGAGATCAGTTGGTGTCCTTTTAGTGGAAAAAATTGGAACATGTATGGGGAGCTTTGGGCTTGGGCGGAATTGGGTAGAAATGGCATTGGGCCATTAATTGCGTTTTTTGAGTGGCCCAAAAATCAGAGTCCAAACTATTTTTCTCCATTTTCTTTTTCTTTATTTTTTCCTTCCTTTTTCTTTAATTTTAAATACTTAACTAAATTAATTAAAGTCTTAAATTAAATCTTAAATTAATATACTATGTAAAATCAAACTAATTATATATTTATAATATTTACAAAATTAATTAATCCTAAATTGATGAAGAGAAAATTACAAATCTAATACTAAAAGCTAAAAATGTAAAATGAATAATTTTTTTTTTGTAATTTTTATTTAATAAAATAATTAATTAAAAATTAATCCTAAAATACGAACCCAAATCCTAATATGCAATGCATGAAATATTTTGACATTTTTGTGATGTTTTTCATAATTTTATCAATATTAAATGTGCACAAAAAATGCAACAATTAATAAAATAATACAAAAATCCTATGAAACTAAAAACAATTTAGAAAAACCTATTTTTAATTTTTGTAGGAGTATTTCTAGTAAGACAAAAATTACATGCTTACACTATTTTGTTCTTATTTTTAAAAATCTCCCCTTAAAAGATTATACCTTAGCAATTTGCACGTTTTATACTTATACCATTCATATTTTGTATACCTTAATGGCATATATGACTTATTAAGTTATACTCCCACCATTTCAATTTAGATGACTTAGTTTGACTTGTTACAAAATTTAAGGGAAAAAAGATGACTTTTGAAATATGCGGTTCTAAAAGCTTAAGGGGCAAAACTTTATGGGACTATGATATTTGTGATGCTATAAAAACTTTTTGATAAAGTGAGTAAAATAAAAAATTTAAAATTAAATTACTTTCAGATATAATATTTTTGCGTAATTTTTTGGCGGGCTGGATTTAACTTGAGAGAATGTGTTTGAAAAAGGAAAAAAAAAAAAAAATTGAGAGCGGGAGAATTCTCCGTTAGGCCCAAATCTCACATAACCCGACCAGCAAGTTTCCCAAGCCCAAAGTAACATTAATATATAGGGAAATTATCAGTTATGCCCATTTATATGTAGCTCATTATAAAAATTGGCCAATTGATAAAATATTACTAATATTAGTCAAATTAGCCAATTAGTTATTTGTAGCAAAAAATATCAAATTTTTATTTTGTTTTGAGTGAGTGTTATTAGAATAGATTGGAGACAACCTAAGGAGCTTGAATCTCAGTTTTGGGATGATTTGGTGAAGTTTTGAGGTGTATTGAATTGAAAATTCGAAGTAAAAGGTGAACATGAAAAAAAATGATATGTGTATCACACTATATATCATTTGTGTATCACATATGTATCATATTTGTATCAATTGTGTATCACATGTATATCCATGTATACCTGTATGTGAGATACATGCGTAATACATACTTTTTTGAACTCGATTTAATTATGAATTTTGATACAAAACCAGTTCAAATCACCTCCAATCTTCCTCAAATTTTGTATATTGACTTATCTATATATTTTCAATGAATTTCAACTATACCCATTGAAAAAGTTCCTTTTTTTGTTTAGATTTTTAAAATATTATATAGATTTTTGTATTTCATCACCTTATTTGCTACCCCGTTCATAAAATTATCTTTCCGTCTTGTATCTAATGTTGCTAATCACGCTTAAAAATATGAAAGGTGATTTATGAAAGGTAATTTTTATATGTGATAAAGAAAGAACCCGATTATTTAGTTTTTAATTTTTATTGGCTAATTTTGATAAGTTGAGATTTATTTGGTAGATTTGGCTAAGTTTCCCTAATATATATTCTTGCCTCTTTTGTGCTTCGCAGACTGTCACTTTCACCTCGCTTTCTCGCTCAACCGTCGCACATAAAGACAACATACGCCAATTTCAATTGTAGCTTCTGCTTTCTGTACTCTCTTTGAAAGAAAGCAAACATGTTTTTTCACATAGTATTGGAGAGAAACATGCAGCTGCATCCTCGTCACTTTGGCCGTGACCTTCGGGAAAAGCTCGTCTCTAAACTCATGAAAGATGTCGAAGGAACTTGCAGGTATGATTAAACCCTAATTTATTCTCAAATCAACATTATTTTTTGTGCATTGTGGGGTCCAATCTTTGACATCAGGTGCGAGTGCACTGCTTTCAACTCAGAAGTCTGTATATATGAAAGGGAAAAGGGTAAAATCGACCCCTGAAATTGAGCAACTTTGGCATCGGTTAAGTTTGGTTTAATTGTCACACCCCAAACCTTTCAAAACCTTATACATAGTTTCATGTTTACCATGACTATATTTCATACACAGTGTACACTGAGCTTCTATGACAAGGATTATTTAAATGCAGAAATCACTAGACTCTAAGATACCCACTAGGAAAGTATCGGGTGATCCACGCCGTCCAAAAGTATCAACCCCGGCCAAAGAGACTTAAGTACATACTGAAAAGTACTCTTATGCGTCGTCAAATTCCCTCACATAAAAATAGGACAAGAACATACAAAGGGAACATGAAGAGGTACTATGCAATTAAAACAGTAATCAATTTCATCAACATTTCATAAAAAGACCCATTATGCAATTGAAATCATTTCATAATCCATAATATAGTTTGAATTTGTAAACAAACTTATAACTTTTGGTGGCAGTTCATTCGTTACCGACATTTTGTTAAACCACCATTTGAACGACATGCAGTCTGATCTCAGCCCTATCGGCTAAGACATCTCATCACAATGCCGTGTGGATCGATATTAGTTTGCTAGCAATTTCAGTCGTCTAGTCCAAGCCACGGTACAACCTTAGTATCTAGTCGTCCAATCCAAACCACGGTACGACTAGATTTCTACAACGGAAGGTGTAGTTTTGGATGTTGGATTTACTTAACAATACCTTCTCGGCTCTCTAAAGATACTCCCAACATATATTTATTTGGCACTTTTAGCCCTTTTATAAAAGCATTGACACCTTTGGCCCTTTCATAGTAGTTGGCACTTGGCACCTTTGGCCCTTAAACATAATCTATAAATTAGGCGCAATAGCCACAAACATTCTCTTTTCATTTCATAGTCATTTGCATTAATCATTTGAAAGCTATATTCATATTTAAATTCATGGAAAGCTTTAACACAATGTTCCTTTTCTTTTAAAACGTGAAACATTCATAATTCATAGTCATTTTCATTTGAAAATCATATTGTCATGTTCATTTGAAATATTGAAAAAACATATAGTCACAACATTTGTGAAACATAGCATTTGAGTATTTTCATTTCAACATATATGGATAATGAATGAATACTAGCCCCATACAATTATATATTTACGTTTTGTGAAAAGAAATCCCTTGACATGTAGATATGCGTCGAAAGACATAGAGTTTCAGGGAAACAATTCTATGTAAAGGTTCGGCTCAACATACCTCGGATATGCCCTTCTAGTTGTTAGCGTTATCTCCAATTGTCTAAGAACGAGCTGATCGACACAAATGATTTGAATCTACACATGAATTAATGTCCATCAACATCATATCACAACAACGCCGATTCAATCAACATAATGTTCAACACTTTTGCTTAATTCCCAAAGATTCAAGGGAAATCCACATTTTTCCTTTGGATGTTGATTCTCGTTTTTTAACTCCAATCCATTCATTAAATGTCTTATGAGTCTAGTCGCTTCATTAGAAACTCAAAACGACATAATTCGGACCAACCCATCATTATGCATCGTTTTCTCTACCCAAATATCAATTTCCAAGACCCATAACTAGGGTGTCAAGAATCTCTATTTTTAAGCTCCAATTTCATTCCATGAACATGTTCTATAAGCTTATTAGAACACGATATATAACAATGGAGTAGCGAGGTTACCTTATTGTATACAAATCTTGAAATTTCCCAACTTTGAAGATTCTTGAGGAAGATGAAGATTCTAGAAAAAATCCGCATTTGGATGTTAAGATTCATGTTAACATAATCTTTCTTAAATTTTGGAAAGAAATTTCTGGCGAAAAACCTCACAAGGAACCATGCCTAGCTTCAAAAATGAAGGGTGACCGAAATGACCCTTTAAAGAATAGTCTTGAATGCTGCAACATTCGATTTTTTGGATGCTGCAGCATTGCCTCGAAATATTTTTTTCCTGGCAATAGTATAGAGTGCTGCAACATTCGATTCTTGATGCTGCACCATTGCCTTAAAATTTTTCTTTCTTCTCTTTCTCTTCTTGTGATCCTCTGTCCAAGCGAATTATTTCCAAATATCATTATGCACTTCATACCTTGCCCGTATAATATTATCTCGTCTTTGGTTAGCCTTGGCAGCAAAACGTTATCTTAAATCGTCGTGGCACACGTTAAAATCTTAAAGCCTTATGAACTTTTTACTGCGCTTTATAATATTACCCTTACCGCTATGAAAAAGTCCGTATTTCCCCGTGACTCCTTACGGAGTCCTACATGAGAATAATTTAGAATCATAGTCGGGGGTAAACTTGGACCTTTTTTCTCGACAAGTTTGACATGTGGAGTACATCCATTTACAGTGGAGCAGACAATTTGCTAACGACAAGGCATAAATGGACCAAAAATTTAATGGAGGGAAAAATTGAACAATAAAAGATAGTACATGACCGAATTTGGACCTTTTCCGTATGTGAAAGTATGTATTATATATCTATATACATATATATGTTTATTTATTAAACTATATACATTTGTAAATGTTGGTATACGCTCTGCACCAATTTTTCAAAGTAGTAGGGGGTGCGGCACTTTTTATCCTCCGCGGACTTAATTTCTCTTTTTGGTGTTCAACTCAATTTTTATATTGATTCCTGAGATTTTGGATTCTTCAGCGGTCGGCACGGTTTCATTGTGGCCATCACTGGGATTGAAAGCGTGGGTAAAGGTCTAATTCGTGATGGAACTGGATTTGTTACTTTCCCGGTGAAGTATCAATGTGTTGTATTTCGACCTTTCAAAGGTGAGATTTTGGAAGCCGTTGTAACCATGGTTAACAAGGTAAGAGTTATTTTTTTCTTAAATGAAAGTTAGTTTAACAGATCTTTTCTCTACCTGTAGATATTTTACTATTGTGGATCAGTGCAGATGGGATTTTTTGCTGAAGCAGGGCCTGTGCAGATTTTCGTTTCAAACCATGTGAGTTGGTTCTTTATTCTAGAATGTTAAACACCGGAATATATTGCTCTCTTCGCTATTCTTGAGGTCCATTAGCTCAGCTTAGCACAAAACTAGCACATATTCTGTTCCATTCATGGGTTAATTATGTCTGTGGCACATATTTCTTTTACAAAACATTATTGTGCTAGTTTTGTCACACATCAGTTAGAATTTGAAAGATGAAATGGAGGTTCTTTAATTTTTTTTGTTCTATATACTTGTTTCCTTTGTGCTAATTCAGTAAGACGATTGGAGGAGTTAATAGTGAAAAAGGAATCATCTTATCAAATGGTTATTCTAATGTGAATCTCTAGTTTATAGTTTTTTTTATGAGTAAAGGGGATCTCTAGTTTGAAGTTATCATACTACTGGGAACTGGGAAGTAGCATACCCCCTTTTGGTAATAACATGACCTATTTACATTTGGTGATTCGAAAGGGTTCCTTTTAATGACTATTTTGATATTTGAATAATTTGAATTGAGGTTGAATATTCATTAGTTTGACTCCTGTACTTTGAATCTTCTCACTTTTGTTGGGACAGTGGATACATGATATTGTATTTTGAACTTGTCACTTTTGTTGGATGGAGAACAAACTTTTGTTGGGACAGTGGATACATGATATTGTATTCTGAACCTGTCACTTTTGTTGGAAGCAGAACACAATGTGTGTGTGTATATATATGCACGTGATTATTGACCATGTATTTTGTATTGATTAAAATTTGTGCTAAGCTTTTGGAGGGTACTTTCAAAGTCATTTTTTCTTATCTTGAGAATAGAATGAGCAGGACATGAAGCCCAATATTTCTCTTCAGTTGGTCATTTTAGATGGGCATGAACAGAAATACACTTGAAAGTTTATTTGAAATGAATGCACAATGCTTCTCTCTATTGTAATTTGGTGGTCGGGAAGCTATTCTAGTAGTTAAGATACCAGTAGAATGATCCTTATAAAAAACGATAGCAGTAGAATGATGTTGAGTCACTATGCTGTGACCTTTGTGGATTTTGGCCCATTTTCTGGAAAATCTATGCTATTTGGCCACTATAGTTGTTTTTATTTGTGTTATTTTTCTTGCTTATTATTAGTTGAATATCTTTGTAGGTGATATATATGTAAAGGGTATAAAACTGCATAAGAATTATTGGAAAGGAACAAATAAAGTTGGATCAAATGAATAAATGGATAGGGCTGCAGCTTCAATTGAATTATAAGGAAAGAATAAAGCAACGAATTGTTGTTCTTAATTTGAATGATTCCTGATAATTAGACGTTAAAATATATTAGTGCCTTACCTAATGCAGGAAGGGTTTCTTGTCCCATGCATGGATTTTCGTTTTTTTAAATGAATCCTAATTATTACCATTTTCTATTCTGGAGATGTATGTGTAGGAGAGATAGTATATTGATGAAGAAAGTTTTTTTCCTGATGTCAAAAGAGCGATTAGGTTGAAAAAAATAAAGGATCCGTCCTTTTCTGTCTATAATGGCCATATATATATCAGGCTATTTGATGCATGTAAAAGCTTATACTTTGGCCTTTGTCTATCTCCTTTTGTGTGTGACCCTTGGCTTTCCTGCAGTTGATACCAGATGACATGGAGTTTCAGTCAGGAGATGTACCAAATTATACAACTTCCGATGGCTCCGTATGAAAATTTTCATGCTTCACCAAGTTTTCTCTTCCTTTATAGAAATTTCAGCCTGTAATGTTTAAGTGATTTGGTTAATTCATCTTTTTCAGGTCAAAATTCAGAAGGAGAGTGAAGTTAGATTGAAGATCATTGGAACTCGTGTTGATGCCACAGAAATTGTATGTTATTGACTTGCCTTATAACCTTGTGAAATTTCAGAAATCTTGAGTAATGCCCTGAAATTCTGGTTCATCTTTGTGTATATAAAGATGACCCATTCTTTTTTTTTTTTTGGGAGGAAGGGGGTGGGAATCACTAGTGGCCTGCAAGATTTAATATTCTCAAGATGATCCTATTGGTTATTATCCATCCACTTTGTTAGGAGATTGATGGAGCAGTATAGGTAGAGGAAGAAGGACTTGCATAGGGTGGTCATCGATTTAGAAAAGGCGTATGATAAAGTTTCGAGGGAGGTTTTGTGGAGATGTTTAGAGGTTAGAGGTGTACCTGTTGCTTACGTTAGGGTGATTAAGGACATGTATGATGGAGCAAAGACCCCAGTGAAGACGGTAGGTAGGGACTCGGACCATTTCCCGGTTATGATGGGGTTGCATCAGGGGTCGACACTCAGCCCTTTTTTGTTTGCCTTGGCGATGGACGTATTGACGCGCCACATCCAAGGGGAGGTGCCGTGGTGCATGCTGTTTGCAGATGATATTGTATTGATTGACAAGACGCGAGGCGATAGGAACGCGCAGTTAGATGTATGGAGGGAGACCCTGGAGTCTAAAGATTTCAAGTTGAGCAGGACCAAGACATAATACTTGGAGTGTAAGTTCAACCTTGAGACTCAAGAAGGGGAAGGGGAGGTGAGGCTGGACTCGCAGGTCATCCCTAGGAGAGGAAGTTTTAAGTACCTTGGGTCTGTTATTCAGGGAGATGGGGAGATTGATGGAGATGTCACACATCGTATTGGGGCGGAATGGATGAAATGGAGACTCGCTTCCAGTATTCTGTGTGACAAGAAGGTGTCACCGAAACTTAAAGGTAATACAGAGTGGTGGTCAGACCGACAATGTTGTACGGGACTGAATGTTGGCCAGTCAAGATCTCTCACGTCCGGAAGATGAAGATAGCAGAGATGAGGATGTTGAGATGGGTGTGCGGGCACACCAGGTTAGATAAGATTAGAAATGAGGTTATTCGCGACAAGGTGAGTGTGACCCCTATTGAGGACAAGATGCGGGAAGAGCGGCTTAGGTGGTTTGGTCATGTGAGGAGCAGGAGCACAGATGCCCTGGTGAGAAGGTGTAAGAGGTTAACATTAGAGGGCCTACGGAGAGGCAGAGGTAGGCCAAAGAAGAGGTGGGTAGAGGTGATTAGGCAAGACATGGCGCAGCTTCAGCTAACCGAGGACACGACCCTTGATAGCAAGGTATGAAGGTCGAGGATTAAGGTAGTAGAGTAAGTAGTCTATAGTGTTCTTAACAATAGTATCGGCACACGGTCTCGCTTTCTGTTGGTAATAGGTTTTTATTGACTAACCATTGTTTTCTTTCGTTGTGATCACCTTATTATCTTGTTGTCATTATTCTGCTGTTTATATGGCTTTTGGGATGTCCCTTGTCTATATTTTCATTAGTGTGGTGCTTATGCTTTCCTGAGCCAAGGGCCTATTGGAAACAGCCTCTCTACCCTCACAAGGTAGGGGTAAGGTCTGTGCACACACTACTGTCTGCAGACCCTAAAGTGTGGGATAATACTGGGTATGTTGTTGTTACTGCTTGTTACTACTGCTTTCTTTTATTTTTTCTTGAGCTGAAGGTCTATACTCTCCCTAGATGCCACTTGTGGTATTATACTGCGTTTTTTGTTGTTGTTAAGTCATGACCTCCTTTACTCATAACTTTAAAATGCATCTAATAACCTCTTCGAAAGCCCACCCACCCCCAGGATCCTATATGAATTATGTGGCTGCAATGCAGAGGTGGTGGATAGAACATTTCATAGTGTTGAAGTTTTCTTTTTTCGTGGAGGGGGTTGCCTAGTGGCTAGGACAGCATTTATGTGATAGGAAGGGGACCTCAAGGGCGAATGGAGGAGAAAAGTGATGGTCTGGGTCAACCTAGCTGCTATGAGGATATTAGTGTTATACCAACTTAGTCAGTCTTCTTTATTCTGCTTCCTTTTTTGGATGGGGGTTGCGTGTAGGTTCCTATTGAATGTCAGGTACAACACTCTTCTTATTTGATAAAGGATGATGAGAAGGCTTGAAGAGTTGTTATGTTTGTTCTTACGTCAAGGAGAAAGGATCATAGGTCCAATTGACAAAACATTTCCTCTATTTTATCACTAAGTTATCTAGAATACATACAGAGGTGTTAACTATAATTATCAAAGCCTTTTGGGCAATGTTCTCAGTTTGCAGGCACACTTAATCCAGAAACTAGGTGAATGGTGCTTCGCCTCGTTTAGACAGCACTTCAGTGCAGGCGGTGAGGTGCTGAGGCGTGCCCCTCGTCGCCATTGTGACCCCATTTAGATTGTAGCTTTTTCGCTGCTTTTGTCCATAGAATTAGGGTTTTTGTTTATAGTTATTATTCTTAAGGGAGAATACATAATTACCCCCTCAACTTGTCCACTTTTTTCAGTTACGCACTTTAAGTTTGCTAGTATCCTGTGACCATCCCCTAGACGTTTTTAAAGTGGAATTATTACCTCCTTATTTGCTGATGTGGCATAGAAAGTGCATTAACTTTTCTTGAGGCGTGCGAGGAACAACATTAAGACCAAAAGATATAGCTTGTGGCCAGAACATCATATTTTCTAGCCAAACCCCATATCTTCTGACCAAAAGTCCTATTTTTCGAAAAAGAATTGAGCAAATGTCTTTCTCCTCCTTTCTGGTATCTTCTAACACAATTCTTCGTCAAATAGCTACCCAAATAGCCAAATCTTTACTACTAGCTTCTGTTAGGTCATCATGTGTATTCATCTACCACAAGTAATAAGAAAGGACTTTTCTCATAATATTTTAAATTTTTTTCCTTGGGATTTTTGGATAAAATGTGAATATCATTGAATGACAATAAGAAACTAATTATAATATTTTTGCAGCATAACATTTACAGTGTATCTTTTGATAGATAATCAATCCCCAAAAAGTAATGAAATGCTGGCCAAACTTTGAGTAGGGGAAAGAAAACGCTGATAAAGCTTGATGAAATTATTAAGACCAAAGTTTGCTGAAATAAGTAAGTTTTTTCTGATAATGATAATAGAAAAGATAATAGGTGAAGATGAATGGATGATTCAAAATTAGTGAACGAAGATGAAAAGAAGATAATGGAACAGTGAAAAAGAAAGCAAAAAATCACATTTTAGGAAAATAAAAATAAAAAATGACGTGTAAAACAAAGTGCAGTGCGGGAGATACACTGCAAAAACTTATACCTGGTATAGGTCTTTCAGGGAGGTAATAATTTCATATCTGACAAGTTTAGGGGGGTAGTAGGGCCCCCAAAAAGTTATGTAGTTGAGAAAACAGGACAAGTTGAAGGGTTAATTTCTGTATTATCCCTATTCTTAAATTACATACAATTTTTTTTTTGTTTATACCTTTCTTCATTAAATACTGAACTTTATTTTTGTTTTGTTCTTAAAGCCAAAAGAAACCTTGACACTTTTTATTTCGCCTTTGATAACACCGTCTTAAGGATTCTTTGTGTAATTTTCAGAAATGTTGGAGGGCTTTGCTAAAATTATCCATGATTCAAGTTGCTGCACTAACAACACCACATACTGGGAAATGATCATGACCAATAGTCCTAAACAAAATAAGGCATCACACTGTTGAGATACGATGTATAAGACGTTTAGCATGTGTACATTACATTTACTCATTAAGGGTATCTAGATGCCAAACTTTGTTCTGATTAGTATGTGACTGAATCACTGGTGGAGCTCTTGAGACCAAGAGAACTGTGCAGGTTGGGGTTTTTCCAAGAAATGTAGCATAAATGGATAGTGTGAAAAAATATTTTCATTACGATTGATGTCTAAGTAACAAGGATGCTGCTGATATAATTAATGCACAAAAGTGAAACTTGACACCAGAATAACCTTAAATGAAGAATTAAGAACATAATAACTTCAAGCGAAGACAAGGACTTATGTGAGTTATACATTTGCTTGTGTTACGTCATACATGGACATTTGTTGCCTCCCTCATATGTGTTGGTTTTCCCATCTCTTTTGCAGTTTTGCATCGGTACAATAAAGGATGATTTCCTTGGTGTGATCAGTGATCCTGGCGCAAATGCTTGATATGCAGCACTTTTGTTTTACCTTGTACTTATGTTCAAGCGGTAAGCTATAATTTGCGATGCTGCTTCCTGTACAACCATTTAGGAGAGATGATGTTTGTGGCTTAATTATTTTATTGGAAGCTTCATGTAATTTATTGTTCAATTCTTTAAAAAAATTCACAGCTACTGGCTAAAGTTTGTCGCCCAATGCTCCAAATTGATCTTAAGTTTGTTCGGTTGAAGTATATTGCCTAAAATTGGTTTTAGCTTGTTCAGAAATTTTCCCTAGCTTCTTGACCATTTTTTGCTGTATTGTATAGATTCAGAGTTTGTTCAGTCGTTTATTTCTACTTATGGAGTATATCATTCTACGCTGAATTCTTCTATACTATTATCTTCCATATCGGTTGATCTAATTAATTAAATGATTTTCTTCTATAGCATTTGTGTTTGTTCTATGTGAAGTGATGCAAGTTGTTGGTTAGAGTGGGAAGTAGTAGTATTCCAAGTGCTTTGGTTGAAGACTGCAAGATCTTGTTACAGAGTAGCAAAGCCGTGGTGTAACATTTTCTTCAGCTGTGCTGAATAATTGGCGAATCTACTCAATCATATGCACTAATTTTCTTTGTCGATCTGCAGTATTTAATAATTTGATATTCAAATGGCTGAGACAAAATGTTTTGCTGGCTGAGATTGGATTGTCTCACCTTTTATAATAACCTAGCGTGGCCACTTTCAAATCATTTTGCACAAGTATCTGCTTGAGACCAGCATTTCTGTAGATTAGTAGTAGATATTTTCTCTCTCGGGAACAAATGTACTTGTTAGTGTAGGTCCGTGCAATTGTTTTATTTCATTTGACAACTTGACAAACAAAAGTTTGTGGCGAGGGATTAATGTAAAAATTGCATGGCGCCCCTATTTAATCTATCTCTATTTTTTTTTAAATTTTAATTTGTACCCATTTTTTAAACAACTTCAACCCCCTTTCTCCTCCTCCTTCACTTTCTCAAAGTTTTATCTTTTCTTTTTTCAGAAGTAAGGTTCATGAAACTAAGCGGGGAGGTGAATTTCGTCAAAGAAGGGGACAAGTTCTCTGTCTTGGTGTACTCTTAAGTGTTACCTTCTCTTGTTTTCTGAAGAGTGTCTGGCGTGTGTATAAATTAAACTCGTACTCTGTCAAATAATAGTATAGAAAGATGTCGAACCCACAGAGATTGGTTTATCTATTCTATAGACGTTTCTTGTTTTAATTACTATTTGAGAAAATCAGAAAGAGTTGAGTTATAAATTAACTAACTAAAAATGCATAAATAGAGCAGTAAAAAATATTTTGTTGTTCACAAATATAATAAAAGGTGTTGGGATCTTGACTTCACTTAATATTTCTATTAAATAGTAGAATTATTATTCTTCAATTTCTATTTCTCAAAAATGCATAAATGCCTCTCACGATTACAATTATATATTATTACTTAAGTTGAATAATTAATTGCATTCCTCTCGGTTATACAAATTAATCTTCAAACTAATAATATTAAAGAATCAGAAATATATGATTGAACTAAAACACGCTCTTGTTAGTAAGTCCCCTTCGGTTACCCTACTTGTTATAACTGATTATTACACTATTCGCCTCTCTCGATTACAAATAAGTATAAAATTAATTATAACATAAAAGAGATAGATATTACTGAATAAATATTAACATTTATCAATACTACACTTAACTATATTATTTCTTCTACCTCTCTCAATTACAAAATTAATAAACAGTTAATATGTAGTACAAGATAGATAGATGTTAATAAATTAACTAATGTCTAACTGTAAAAGCAGATAAAAGTTAAATAAATTCTAGCTCAAGCATGTGAATTTGAGGAATAATATCTACTATTATATAGAAATATTAAGATCCGTCTTTCTCCCAACACAAGAAAAGTTACTCCATACTGGAATTAGTACTAACAATGGAAATATTCTTGTCCATTAAATAAGAAAATAGAAAGAAATATTCAAGAAGAATAATTTCTCCTATTTAATTAAAAGCATGAACTAGAGTAATTTCCTACACTAAAATTTATTTAGAAACAACAACTAAACCACTATTGTGATTTAAAAGAAAAGATAACTTGATACTAGTGAAAGAAATAAAAGAGGGAAGTGTATTAAGAATTGGATTCAGACTTCTAGCTCTAAGCTTTCTCTCTACTGCGATGCTCTTTTCTGATCGGGCAACATCTTCTTATATAAGAAAGTTTTATGATGACTTCTGGATTTGGTACTAGATTTCCATGGCAAATCTAGATTTTGCATTTGCAGCTATGAGAATTCGTCATTCTAAGTTTAGATTTCGTCGATTCCATCATGACAAATCTAGATTTTGCATTTGCAGATATGAGAATTTGAATTATCGATTTGGTGCTAGATTTCAATGGCAAATCAAGATTTTGATTCATTGCAGAGATGAGAATTCTGCAATTCTAAGTTTAGATTTCATCATGGCAAATAGAGACTTGGTGCATTGTCACGGCAGTAATGAATTGTAGCTCGATTTCACACTTCTTTGTTGTATTTTTCTTCATGCTGCGCACAACAATTCTTCTATAATTATTCCTGCAAAATAAAGTTAAGAATATGGAGGAAACATGATAATTTATATAATTTTATGAGAGAAATTATGTGGTTAAGATCAGGTAAAATGTATTTATCATTTTCCCTACAAGTTATCAATTCCTACTCCTTGAAAGTCTTTGTTTCATCAAATGCGTAAGGAAAATCTCCCAGGTGCCTTATTTCTTCTTCGCGAACGCGAAGATAGAGTCGCGAACGCGAGGCAAAGGGGGGTACCCTTCGCGAACACGACACAGCATACGCGAACGCGTAGGGATCAGGGGATGGGTCACCAGTTCTTCATCGCGAACGCGCCCTAAGGTCCGCGAACGCATAGGCTTGAGGAGCCAAAGCTCCGCGAACGCGAGCCGTCTTTCGAAAACGCGTAGGTCTGCCTGATCTAACTCATCGCGAATGCGATGAGCTTATTGCGAACGCGATGAACGAATCCGCCCAGTTATTTTTAAAACCCCAAAATAGTGTCATTACGGGATTCACCAAAAATTTCACAAAACCTTTCTTCTACAAGCTCTTAGGTGACCATTGAAGCGATTCTTCACCAAAACCTCTTGGGTTAGTAATTCTTAGCTTATTTTTTTCCATTTCCTTCAATATCTATTGAAAACCTAGGCTTAAAACATGTGATTTAAAGAAGAAAATTGGGTATTTGGGTAGAGTTAGGGCTTTTTGATTTTTCTTGATTTAGACCTCGTTTTGGGGTCGAATTTGAAAACAAATTATATATTTGGACTCGTGGGTGAATAAGGGATTTGATTTTTGTCCGAACCTCGTGTTTAGACCAAGCGGGCCCGGGGCCGATTTTTTATTTTTGGGAAAACATGATGGAAAAGCTATAATTAGGCATTGGGTTCGTGTTATTTAGCATTTATTGATGTATTGAAGTTATTATTGTATATATACAATTGATTTGGAGTCAAATTCGAAATGAAAGGCGGTTATTGAGGATTGAATTGGCCGTGGAAGTTTGAGGTAAGTGTTTGGTCTAACCCTAGCTTGAGGGATTAGGAGTTGAGTCCTATTTGCTATGTGGTAATTGTTGAGTACGACGCATAGGCATGGTGACGAGTATCTATACGTTGGTGTCTAGCATGACCGTGAGTCTTTAAATTGTGAATATCTTGATTTTCTTGTATTTCTCTTGCCTTGGTGATGATTCCTATTTGTTGTGAAAAACTTGTGAAAGAAAATTGTGACATATGAACATCGAGGAGTACTGGCTCAAGTTATATTGCAATTGTGAACGTATATGAAATGGTTGAACCCTTTGGAGCATTGGCTCAAGTGGTAAAGTGAGATATGAAAAAAAAGTGAAAGAAAGAGAAACAATGTTTAAATTGTTCCCTTGCCGGGATATTGTTGCTTTTTGGTTATTTTTCCTTGCCGGGACGTTGAGATTATTGATGTTGTACCCTTGCCGGGATTTAATTGTTTCAATTGTGTTCCCTTGCCGGAATTTCTATTATTAATTTGTTCATTCCCTTACCCTTGTTTGTGATTGTTGTTTGGGTGAGGAAGAGTATTAAAGCACGAAGGGTGATGTCGTGCATTATTTGCTTATTGTGAGGAAAGAGAGTAAAGCATGAAGGGTGATGTCGTGCCGCACGATGTACCATTCCGTGCCAATTCTATTAATTATATGTGAGGAAATAGATAAAAGCATGAAGGGTGATGTAGTGCACATTATTACTATATCATTGCTTGCTGAGGATGAGAGTAAAAGCACGAAGGGTGATGTCGTGTATATTTTTATCATATCAGTGCTTGGTGAGGATGAGAGTAAAAGCACGAAGGGTGATACCATGCACTTATTGATTTCTGATTCTTTATTGATGTCTAGCTATGCTGCTTTCTTCGTTATTTGATGATTTTTATTTGGAGTTGTTATCTTTCCCAGAGCATACTCCCCTCCCATATTGACTGGTTAATTTTTGTATCTCGATTCCGCTGTATATGTATATATAACTGCACAGGTTTATGTGGTAGTCTGATCTAGTCTCGTCACTACTTCGTCGAGGTTAGGTTAGGCACTTACCAGCACATAGGGTCAATTGTGCTGATACTACACTCTGTTCTCTTTTGCACAGATCCAGGTATCGGGGCAGCTTACGGTGCGCAGCAGTAGTTAGGGAGCCGACCTTCAGTCCACGAGACTTCGAGGTAGCCTTGCTGGCGTCCGTAGACTCGACGTCTCTTCTTTCAGTTTTTATGTTCTTTTGATATTTGTATTTGAGACAGACTATGTCCTTTATTTCAAACTCTTATTTGTAGTAATCCTAGACAGTCTGTGTATTGTTGTGACATCGGGTGTTGGGTAGAGACTTGTATTGGCTTTCTAGACGATGTTTCTATATTTAGTTTAGACTTCTGCTAAATTTTACTTTTCGTTGTCTTTTTAACTGCTTATTCATTGATAATTTAATTGTTTAATCATGTATACAACAAGATAGGTTAATGTTTGCAAAGGTTCTTGGCTTGCCTAGCTACCTCGAGTAGGCGCCATCACGACCCCCGAGGGTGGAAAATCCAGGTCGTGACAAGTTGGTATCAGAGCTCTAGGTTGCATAGGTCTCACAACTCACGGACAAGCTTAGTAGAGTCTGAGGGATCAGTACGGAGACGTCTATATCTATCCCCCAAAGGCTACAGAGTTAGGAAAAGTTTCACATTTGTTCTTTCTTGTCGTGCAGTTTGGTTTCTCAATGCTAATTGAATTTCTACTCTGTTCTTTCGTAGATGGAGAGAACACGCACTTCCTCATCTTATGATCAGCAGTTCGAGCCCCAGGCAGATTCCACTAGGGGTAGAGGGCGAGGCCGAGGCTGCGCTAGAGGTCGAGGTAGGGGCAGAGCTCAACCCCGAGCAGCAGCACTAGTGGCAGAGCCTTAGGTTGACTTTGATGAGGAGGTTTCGGCCCCAGCCCCAGCCCCAGCAGTTTTGGTGGGCCCAGCTCAGGTCCCAGAGGGGTTTATTGCTACCCCAGTTCTTCAGGACGCTCTGGTCTGATTGGTGGGTCTTATGGAGAGTGGCACCCGAGCAGGCTTGCTTTGTGTAGCAACAGTCGTCTCTCAGGCAGGAGGATGGGCCCAGACTCCTGCTACTCGTACTCCGGAGCAAGTAGCTCCTCAGAATCAGACTCCAGCAGTTCAGCCAGTTGGAGCAGCTCAGTCGGGTGTGGTAGCCCAGGCCGGTAATGGGGCAGCTATGTCTGCCGATGCTTTATAGAGGTTGGATAGGTTCACCAAGTTTTTCACTACTACCTTCAGCGGTGCATCCACCGAGGATCCTCAGGATTATTTGGACAGCTGCCACGAGGTTCTTCGGAACATGAGTATTTTTGAGACCAATGGGGTTGATTTCGCTACATTCCGGTTGTCTGGATCCGCCAAGACTTGGTGGAGGGATTATTTTTTGGCTAGACCAGCAGGATCTCCAGCCTTGACCTGGGAGCAGTTCACGCATATATTTCTAGAGAAGTTTCTCCCTATTACATAGCGAGAGGACTATCGGAGGTAGTTCGAGCGTCTCCATCAGGGATCCACGATAATCACCCAGTACGAGACCAGGTTTATTGAGTTGGCCCGCCATGCTATTGTTATACTTCCCACTGAGAGGGAGAGAGTGAGACGATTTATTGATGAACTCATTCAGCCTATTCGTCTCCATATGGCTAGAGAGGCTGGGAGCGAGATATCCTTTCAGGAGGCGGCCAATGTGGCCCTGAGGATTAAGATGGTATTGTCACAGGGGGGTGGTCATAGAGCAGACAAGAGACCCCGTTAGTCAGGACGATTCAGTGGTGCCTCTTCTGGAGGCAGAGATTCGTATGATAAGGGGTAAGCCTTCTAGGCCTTTCCAGTCAGCCCTCCAGGTTTCTCACGGTGCCTTAAGTGGTCGTGGTTCTTACGTGCACTATTTTGATCAGCAACCATTCAGTGCACCTCCAGCTCTTATCAGTGCACCACCACTTTAGAGTTTTTATGGTGGTCATTCAGGTCGACAGGGATAGCAGACTCAGTAGCCGAGGGCTTGTTGGTGACACGAGTCATATTGCCAGATTTTGACCTCGAGCACCGAGCAGTTCTCAGCACCAGGGTTCTCGTGCCATGGTTCATGCACCAGGTATTCCACAACCCCCCTCCCCAGCCAGCTAAAAGTGGGGGTAGAGGTGCCAGAGGTAGAGATAGAGGTCATAGAGGTGGAGCTCAGACCGCCAGAGGTGGAGGCCAGCCAGCAGCAGGCCGTCCCAGAGAGGTAGATCAGAGTGGTGGGGCCCAGCCTCGATGTTATGCTCTTCAGGCTAGGCCCGAGGCAGAGGCTTCAGATGCGGTTATTAAAGGTACGGTTCTGGTTTGTGATAGAGATTCTTCAGTGTTGTTTGATCCGGGGTCTACGTATTCGTATGTGCCATCCTATTTTGCCCCGTATTTGGTCATGCCTAGTGATGCATTGGGTATTCCTGTTTATGTGTCTATACCGGTGGGTGATTCTATCGTGGTCGATCGAGTCCATCGTTCTTGTGTTATGGTGATTGGGGGTCTGGAGACTTGTGTAGATTTATTGCTTTTAGATATGGTCGACTTTGATATTATATTAGGGATGGACTGGTTATCACCCTATCACGCTATTTTGGACTATCATGCCAAGACAGTGACCTTAGCTTTACCGGGTATGCCTCGTTTGGAGTGGAGGGGGATTCCTGGTCATTCTACCTGTAGTGTTATATCATATGTGAAGGCTTGACGTATGGTCGAGAAGGGGTGTTTGTCCTATTTAGTCTATGTTCATGATTCTAGTGTTGAGGTTCCCTCTATTGATTTTGTGCCCGTTGTTTGTGAGTTCCCCCATGTTTTTCCTTCAGACCTGTTGGGTATGCACCCCGACAGGGATATTGATTTTTGTATTGATCTGGTACCGGGCACGCAGCCCATTTCTCTCCCACCATATCGCATGGCCCCATCGGAGTTGAAAGAGTTAAAGGAACAGTTGCAGGATTTGCTTGAGAAGGGTTTCATTAGACCCAGTGTCTCACCTTGGGGTGCGCCGGTGTTATTTGTCAAGAAGAATTATGGGTCAATGAGAATGTGTATTGATTACCAGCAATTAAACAAGGTAACAATCAAGAATAAGTATCCACTGCCTAGGATATGATTTGTTTGACAAGCTTTTAGGGTGCCAGGGTATTTTACAAGATTGAATTGTGATCTGGCTACCATCAGTTGAGGATTAGGGCATCTGATGTTCCTAAGACAACCTTCCGCACTCGGTATGGGCACTATGAGTTCTTGGTTATGTCATTCGGGTTGACAAATGCCCCAGCAGCTTTCATGGACTTGATGAACCGAGTGTTCAAGCCTTATTTGGATTCATTCGTAATAGTTTTCATTGATGATATATTGATATATTCCCGCAACCAAGAGGAGCACGAGCAGCACCTTAGAGTGGTTCTTCAGACTCTAAGGGATAGTCAGTTATATACAAAGTTCTCCAAGTGTGAATTCTGGTTGGGTTCAGTTGCATTTCTGGGTCATGTTGTATCAGTAGAGGGTATTCAAGTGGACCCAAAGAATATTGAGGTAGTCAAGAACTGGCCTAGACCAGCATCAACTACAGAGATTCAGAGTATCTTGGGGTTGGCAGGCTACTATCGATGGTTTGTGGGAGGGTTTTCATCTATTGCAGCCCCGATGACTAGATTGACCCAGAAGGGTGCCCAATTCAGATGTCAGACGAGTGTGAGGCGAGCTTTCAGAGGCTCAAGATAGCTCTGACTACGGCACCGGTGTTGGTTTTGCCCACGGGTTCAGGGCCTTATACAGTCTATTGTGATGCTTCCCGTGTTGGGCTTGGAGCATTGTTGATGCAGGATGGAAAAGTTATTGCCTATGCTTCGAGGCAGTTGAAGATTCACGAGAAGAACTATCCGGTTCATGATTTGGAGTTGGTAGCCATAGTTTTTGCATTGAAGATTTGGAGGCATTATCTGTATGGCGTGACATGTGAGGTGTTCACGGATCACAAGAGTCCTCAGTACTTGTTCAAGCAAAAGGAGTTGAATTTGAGGCAGAGAAGGTGGTTGGAGTTGTTAAAGTATTATGATATCACCATCTTATATCACTCGGGGAAGGCCAATGTGGCGGCCGATGCATTGAGCAGGAAGTCAGCTAGTATGAGCAGTCTTGCTTATATTCCAGTCGGTGGGAGGCCGCTTGCTTTGGATGTTCAGGACTTAGCCAATCAGTTTGTAAGGCTGGATGTTTCTGAGCCCAGTCGTGTGCTATCTTGCACGATCGCTCGTTCTTCATTATTGGAGCGTATCCGTGATCGGCAGTATGATGATACCTATTTGTGTGTCCTTAGAGACATGGTGTTGCACGGAGGTGCCAGGCAGGTTACCTTAGGGTTGAGTATGTGTGCCTAATGTGGATGGGCTCCGAGAGTTGATTTTGGAGGAGGCCTATAGCTCCCGGTACTCTACTCATCTGGGCGCCACGAAGATGTATCAGGATTTGTGATAGTATTATTGGTTGCGTAGAATGAAGAAGGATATCGTAGCATATGTGGCTCGTTGTTTGAATTGTCAGCAGGTTAAGTACGAGCATCCGAGGCCTGGTGGTTTATTTCAGAGGATTGAGCTTCCCAAGTGGAAGTGGGAGCGGATCACTATGGACTTTGTTACTGGACTTCCGCTGACTCGGAAGAAGTTCGATATAATGTGTTGATACGCTGACCAAGTCAGCATATTTCATTCCTGTGTCATTCTCCTATTCTTATGAGAGGTTTGCTGAGATCTATATTCTGGAGATTTTTCGCCTTCATGGTGTGCCCGTGTCTATCATTTTGGACCGGGGTACGCAGTTTACCTCGCGCTTCTGGAGAGCAGTTCAGCGAGAGTTTGGCACACGGGTTGAGCTGAGCATAGCATTTCATCCCCAGACAGACGGTCAGTCCGAGCGGACTATTCAGATCTTATAGGATATGCTCCGAGCTTGTGTTATTGACTTTGGAGTTTCATGGGATCAGTTTTTGCCTTTAGCGGAGTTTGCCTACAACAACAGCTACCAGTCGGGTATCCAGATGGCTCCTTATGAGGCTATATATGGCAGGCGATGTCGGTCTCCGGTTGGATAGTTTGAGCCGGAAGAGGCTCGATTGTTGGGTACGGATCTGGTTCAAGAGGCCTTGGACAAGGTCAGGATCAATCAGGATAGGCTTCATTCAGCTCAGTCCAGGCAAAAGAGCTATGTAGACCGCAAGGTACGAGATGTGGCTTTTATGGTTGGTGAGCGGGTATTGCTCTGAGTGTCGCCTATGAAGGGCGTAATGAGGTTTGGGAAGAAGGGCAAGCTTAGCCCTAGGTTCATTGGTTCGTTTGATATTCTTGATCGAGTGGGAGAGGTGGCTTATAGACTTTCTTTGCTGCCGAGCTTATCAGTCGTACATCCAGTGTTTCATGTGTCCATGCTTCGGAGGTATCACGGCGATCCAGCCCACGTGTTAGATTTTAGCATTGTCCAGTTGGACAAGGACTTGTCTTGTGAGGAGGAGCCAGTGGCTATTCTAGACCGGCAGGTTCATCAGTTGAGATCCAAGAGTTTCCCTTCTGTTCGTGTTCAGTGGAGAGGTCAGCCTCCAGAGGCATCGACCTGCGAGTCCGATATGCAGAGCCTATATCCTCATCTTTTCCCCTACTCAGGTACTTCTCTCTTCTGTCCGTTCGAGGATGAACGGTTTATTTAGAGGTGGATAATGTGACGACCCAAAGGGTTATCACTTGTTTTTAAATAATTATGTGCTTCCTATGCCTTGAAAACCTCATTTGGATTTGCCTCGATTTGCGTGCGCAGTCCGGCGCGTAGCTTGAAAGCTTAAATATGAAATTATGTGAAAAATGGTAAGTTTTGATATTAAAATGAATAAATTTAACTTTGGTCAACTTTTTAGGTAAACGGACCCGGACCCGTAATTTGATGGTCCCGAAGGGTCCGTAGGAAAATATAGGACTCGGGCGTATGCCCGAAATTAAATTTCGAGGTTCCTAGCCCGAGAAATAAATTTTTAAAAGAAATTATTTTTCTGAAATTGTTAAGGAAAAATTGAAATGATATTTGATTCGGACGTGTTGGTATCGGGCTCGTATTTTGGTTCCGGCACCCGGTACAGGTCTTATATGTGAATTAAGATATTTCTGTGATGTTTGATTAAAATCGGACGTCGTTTGACGTGTTTCGGACTTGAAATCCTAAATTCGGAACTTGATGAAGTTATGGAAAAAATGCCTTGAATTTGAGGTTTAATTTATTGATAATGATGTTATTTAGGCGATTTGATCGCACGGTTAAGTTCGTATGATGTTGTTGAGTTACTACATGTGTTTGGTTAAGAGCCTCGAGGGCTCGGGAGTGTTTCGAAGTGGTTTTAGCCTTGTAAAAGTTGCAGGTTTTTGATGTTCAGTGCCTAGGGGTTTTTTCCTTCGCATTCGCATGGTCCATCTCGCGAACGCGTAAGACAAATCTCCCAGGTGCCTTATTTCTTCTTCGCGAATGCGAGGCAAAGGGAGGTACCCTTCGTGAACGCGGCATAGCATACACGAACACGTAGGGATCAGGGGATGGGTCACCAGTTCTTCATCACGAACGCGCCCTAAGGTCCGCGAATGCGTAGGCTTGAGGAGCCAAAGCTCCGCGAACGCGAGCCGTCTTCCGCGTACGCGTAGGTCTGCTTGATCTAACTCATCGCGAACGCGATGAACGAATCTGCCCAGTTATTTTTAAAACCCCAAAACAGTGTCATTACGGGATTCACCAAAAATTTCACAAAACCTTTCTTCTCCAAGCTCTTAGGCGACCATTGAAGCGATTCTTCACCAAAACCTCTTGGGTTAGTAATTCTTAGCTTATTTTCTTCCATTTTCTTCAATATCTATTGAAAACCTAGGCCTAAAACATGTGATTTAAAGTAGAAAATTGGGTATTTGGATAGAGTTAGGGATTTTTTATTTTTCTTCATTTAGACCTCGTTTTAGGGTCGATTCTGAAATAAATTATATATTTGGGCTCATGGGTGAATGGGGAATTTGATTTTGGTCCGAACCTCATGTTTTGACCAAGCGGGTCCGAGGCCAATTTTGAGTTTTTGGGAAAAATGATAGAAAAGCTATAATTAGGCATTGGGTTCGTGTTGTTTAGAATTTATTGATGTATTGAAGTCATTATTGTATAGATACAATTAATTTGGAGCCGACTTCGACAGGAAAGGCGGTTATTGAATATTGAATTGGCCGTGGAAGTTTCAGGTAAGTGTTTGGTCTAACCCTAGCTTGAGGGATTAGGAGTTGAGTCCTATTGGCTATGTGGTAATTGTCGAGTACGACGTATAGGCATGGTGACGAGTATCTATACGTTGGTGTCTAGCATGACTGTGAGTCTTTAAATTGTGAATATCTTGATTTTGTTGTATTTCTCTTGCCTTGGTGATGATTCATATTTGTTGTGAAAAGCTTGTGAAAAGAAATTGTGACCTATGAACATCGAGGAGCACTGACTCAAGTTATATTGCAATTGTGAACGTATATGAAATGGTTGAAGCTTTGGAGCATTGGCTCAAGTGGTAAAGTGAGATATGAAATAAATGTGAAAGAAAGAGAAACAATATTTAAATTGTTCCCTTGCCGGGATATTGTTGCTTGTTGGTTATTTTTCCTTGTCGGGACGTTGAGATTATTGATGTTGTACCCTTGTCGGGATTTAATTGTTTCAATTGTGTTCTCTTGCCGGGATTTTTTCATTACTTTGTTTATTCCCTTACCCTTGTTTGTGATTGTTGTTTGGGTGAGGAAGAGTGTTAAAGCACGAAGGGTGATGTCGTGCATTATTTGCTTATTGTGAGGAAAGAGAGTAAAGCACGAAGGGTGATGCCGTGCCGCACGACGTACCATTCCGTGCCAATTCTATTGATTATATGTGAGGAAAGAGAGTAAAAGCACGAAGGGTGATTCCATGCACATTATGATTATATCATTGTTTGGTGAGGATGAGAGAAAAAGCACGAAGGGTGATGCCGTGCATATTTTTATCATATCATTGCTTGGTGAGGATGAGAGTAAAAACACGAAGGGTGATGCCGTGCACTTATTGATTTCTGATTCTTTATTAATGTCTAGCTATTCTGCTTTCTTCATTATTTGATGATTTTTATTTGGAGTTGTTATCTTCCCATAGTATGCTCCCCTCCCATATTGACTAGTTAATTTCTGTATCTCGATTCCGCTGTATATAAATGCACAGGTTTATGTGGTAGTCCGGTCTAGCCTCGTCACTACTTCGCCGGGGTTAGGCTAGGCGGTTACCAGCACATGGGGGCGGTTGTGCTGATACTATACTCTGTGCTCTTTTGCACAGATCCAGGTGTCGGGGCAGCTTACGGTGCGCAGCTGTAGTCAGGGAGCCGACCTTCAGTCGACGAGACTCCGAGGTAGCCTAGCTGGCGTCCGCAGACCCGACGTCTCTTCTTTCAGTTTTCATGTTCTTTTGACATTTGTATTCGAGACAGACTATTTCCATTATTTCAAACTCTTATTTGTAGTAATCTTAGATAGCCCGTGTATTATTGTGACACCAGATGCTGGGTAGAGACTTGTATTGGCTTTCTAGACGCTGTTTCTATATTTTGTTTAGACTTCCGCTAAATTTTACTTTTCGTTGTATTTTTAACTGCTTATTCATTGATAATTTAATTGTTTAATCATTTATAAAACAAGATAAGTTAATGTTTGCAAAGGTTCTTGGCTTGCCTAGCTACCTCGAGTAGGCGCCATCACGACCCCCGAGGGTAGAAAATCCGGGTCGTGATAATCCGTCTTTTTTCCAACACAAGAAAAGTTACTACATACTGGAACTAGTATTAACAATGAAAATATTCTTGTCCATTAAATAAAAAAATAGAAAAAAATATTCAAGAAGAATAATTCCTCCTATTTAATTAAAAGCAGGAACTAGAGTAATTTCCTACACTGGAATTTATTTAGAAACGACAACTAAACCACTATTGTGATTTAAAAGAAAAGATAACTTGATACTAGTGAAAGAAATAAAACATAGAAGTGTATTACGAATTGGATTCAGACTTGTGGCTCTAAGCTTTCTCTCTACTGTGATGCCCTTCTCTTATCGGGCAACATCTTCTTATATAAGAAAGTTTTATAATGACTTCTGGATTTGAAGTTCGCCAGTTACAAAAAACAAAAACTTCAGCAAATAGAGAACAAAATTTCAGCATGCTTAAGTTCCGCAATTACAAACACTTGGTTCAACACACTTGCTACTTCAGTCCTGTATACTAGAATGCTGAAGTTTTGCGTGATTGCCTTTGCTACTTCAGCCCCGTATGCTGAAGTTACGCGAAAAAGTGGGTACGCTCGTAATTTTTTTTACAGAGCGGGCACAAGTTAAAACGTGGTCCAAAAAACGGGAATAAATACAATTAGCCCGGGATTAATGAGAAGTTGTCCTGCAGGCCCAATCTCTGATTACGTATTAACTATCTATTTTATGTGTTAACATTTTAGGCGCCATTTTAAATTGAACTTTGACTTACATTTTATACAAAATTATGATAGAAAACAAAAAAAAAAAAAAAAAAAGGTCAAAAACATCATATCAAAACTTAATTTTGATGATTTATATATACATATTAGAAATTTCAGAAAATTGTATATACAAGTAAAGTGATACTTTTCGGATCCCGTTTATGCTGTTATATATTTGAAGAGTGAAACAGATCATTCTTTAATAATCGAGTTTCAACTACTTTTGAACATTTTTTTATTGAAGGATTTTATTGTTCACGCAAAAAAGTTTATATTATTGATACGTTATTGACAATTTTTAAATAGGTAATTTTGTTTATAAAAACATTTGAAGAAGTGATTTTTGCAGTTCCATAAAAATTATAGTGTTTTTATCCGTCGTGACTCGCGAGCTCCATTATTCCTTTTTGATAATGAAGCAATGATTTAGGGTGTGTTTGGTACGAATGAAAATATTTTTTAATTTTCTCATGTTTAGTTGCCTTAAATATTTTGGAAAATATTTTCTTTCAATTCGAGGAAAATATTTTCCTTATTAAGAGAAAGGAAAACTTTTTCAAAACTGCTTCTCAACCTTCCTGACTGATAATAGGTGAATTTAACTATAATCACACCTTTAATAATCACATTCTTATGTTGTTTTGATGATATATATAATAACAAAATGCTCTTATTAGTATTTTTTATGATTTATAGGTAATAAATGGCTAAGGAAGGCTAAGGAGCTATTTTGGAGTCAATATCGGAGAAAAGAGGCCAAATATGCAAATTTCCATTGAAGTCAAGTCATACCAGCCCTTAAGAGCCGAAAGTACTGTTCCACAGCGACCGCGGTAGAACCGCGGTGAAAGGCTACTGCAGAACCTCGAAGAATCAGAGGCACTGCTCTGCCGCGGTTCCACCGCGACCGCGGCAGAACCGCGGCAGGCGCCGAAAAGCTAAGGGACCAAAGTATAAAAACGGGATTTTTTAGACCTAAACCCTATTTAAACAATAGACTTCGCCCAAAGGAGGCAAGTATTGATTTTTAGGTTATCTTGGAAGAAAAAACTATTGTGAGAGATTTCTCCAAACATCTTTCTTCTTTTCTTTTGATTTTTTATGATGAATTCTATTCTAGTTTATTTACCCATAGCTATGAGTAGCTAATTTCATTGTCTAAGGTCTTGATGGAACCTATTGGGGGATGAACTTCTCGTTTATGTTAATGCAAATTTGCCATATT
>MDKF010562859.1:0-12443 GCA_026770625.1 Nicotiana glauca | reverse complement strand
AAAAAAAAGAGACACTTCTCATGCTTTTTGCACATGCAACACTGCTCCCCACAATAAACCTCTCTTCCTAAGATTGTCTACCGTTGGACAGCTCCCCAAGCAGGACACTATACAAAAACATATAGAGAACCTACTGCAGATATATAGTACTGAATCGATCGCCGCCACCTGCCGAATCTGATAATATCTATCTAGCTCTATACACACACAAACAAACACACACACGCACACATATATGTATATATGGATTTAAGTTATATAAGTGTATTATAACCTTTGATAGCAGGTAAATACCATATTTATCAAATTACCAATTAATGTTTATCAAGATTTTTACCGTTAATTACCTTATAAATGACATGATTGTGTAAAAATAATTCACACTGATAATGCACAGAACTTAAACTCTATGTAGACTGACTTCAATTTACACCTGAGTCTGAGCCCAAAGTCAAAAGAAGCTGTAGCGTCAGTAGGGACGGACTCAATTGCTTATAACAGACTGAATTCATTCGCTACCTAAGCGCATAGCTACGATTTTAACCAGTGTTAGAAATGGAACACAACCATATACAGAACTATCACCTACACAATCAACAATCAAAACCATTTTGCTTTATAAAAAATTCAATCAAAATGTGAAATGATTTTTTCTATACAAATTACCTTTCTTCTGGCGGAGACAAAAAGCATTTTCAGGAAGAGAATCAAATTCATCACCAAGTGGAGGACCGTCCTTTCTGAAAATTTTAGCTAAAATATAATCCCGTGAATACAATACTTCCTGAAGCCGAAGTCTATAATCATCTTCATTCAAAAACTGTTTCTGCCGTTGCTGTTGCTTTCTTTTATTATTATTCTTCTTTTTAGTGGAATTCGCTGCTTTTTCAATTTGGCTACTACTACTCTTCACTGAATTCTGCTTGTTCTGATTTTGCTTCTTCTTCGCCGCCATAGTATTTTTAGTTAAGTTCAATTAGCCATTGTAGAAGCAGAGATAAGACTGTTTTAACTCTATATGAGTTTGAGAAATGGAGAAGATGACTGGGGTTTAACAAATGTAGGGTTTTTGGGTTTAATGTTGGGATATTTTTCTATTTCCACTTATTTTAGTAGCTTTTTTCTTTAATTTTTCTGGAGTTGTTCGAATAAAGTATCCGGAGTTTGAACCGGGGTCAGTAATGCACCACATGTCGACCGAATCGGTTTAACACGTCACTCCGGCTTGAGGAGCTAAGATGTGGGTATGTACCGGGGTAAGGCTGCACCGGGGGTCAGGCCCAACCCGGGACCGCTCCGAGATCGCGGGCCAAACAGGTTTAGTGGGCCGGTCTCAAATGGTACTATAAGCTCGTAGCGGGCCGATCTTGAATAATTAGCCCACGACTCTGGGATCGCTAAGCCCGAGACCGGCAGGCGGGCCTGGGCCGGTTCAACCGGACCAAACGCGCCTCAACGGCTATAATTTGAAGAAAAAAATTTTTTGAAAAATGACCAACGGTCAAATTTTAAAATCTAGCCGTTGGCCATCAAAAAAGAGTCGTTTGGGACTTTAAAAATAGTCATTTGGCCCCCAAACTTTATATAATTATACTTTTTTCCAATTCTCAACTATAAATATCACCTCATTCTTTCATTTTTACTCACAAATTCATCAATCTCTCTCAATCTATATCTAATTCTCTTCTATAATTGCTTACTTTATTATTGCAATTTCGTGAAAAGTTGTGAAGTTGGTGAATTGAAGTATTCAAGTCTTCGAGTCTTCAAGTCTTCAACGATTTTCAATTTTCAAGAAGTTGTTCATCAATTCGGTAAACTCGTTTCAACTCTTAAGTTTTAAGAATATATTTTTGTTTGTTTTAGTTTGCATAATTATAATTAATATGGCATTTTCTTTGAAAAAAATGTTTGGTGGTAAGGGAAAATCTAAAATTGGTGAATCTAGTCGACAAGCTACTACCCTTCCCCCGGCTCCCCGACCCAGACATGTTACCCGTCTTCCTGCACCTGTTATTCTTGATAGTGATAACCCTTGTGTTTTAATTTTTCGATAGTCAATTTTGCCATGATGTTGCACCAGGTCAACAATTAAATGATGAAGTTATGAATGTTCTTTATCCTAATGAAACTATTTTTGAAAATCATGCTGAAAATGATGATGTAGATGAAACCCAACCGGATTTAGATGATACACCTACTAGTCCTGTTAATAACCCAACTGATGCCCTGCCCGACCCACCTGTAGAAACCCCTACTTTTAATAGACAGCCTTCTAAACGCCCCGAAACATCACTTGTTTGGAAATTTTTTACTCAATTAAGAGAACAAAATAAGGCTAAGTGTAAAACTTGTGGGAGTTTGCTGGCGCATAAATTTACGGGAGACCGTAGTGATACGGGTAGTTTGCAAACTTTAATATATACATATTATACATATTATATATACTATATATATATATTTATATAGCTATGTATAAGCAATTTATATTAGTATATACATATATAGTTTACAAGAAATTGCCTTAGATAAAAAATATAGCCCGGAACCAAATAGCCCGTTAGGCCCGTTTAGGCCTGTTTAGCCCGGGACCATGTGGGCTTAGGACCGTCGTGGCCGGTTCCATCCATTGTGACCGTGAAATCCGGGACCGCCAAAGCCCGGCCCGCCTAAGCCCGGGCCAGAATACAGCCTTACTTAGGGGTCAGTAACAAATTGTCTCATAATTAATTATTATAAGATTAGTTATTTAGGGATTAATTATCTCACCCTCCTATGGAATAAAAAATATTACAATTCCAAAATAACTAATTCTGAAATTAGTTATATCACGATTTTATTTTAAAAAAACATAAATAAATTAATCTCAAATTTAATCCCAAAATAATTATCCTTTATCCCTCGTATCAAACGAGCCGTTAAGATGTTATTCATTTGGGGGTGGGGGAGTGTCACGATCCAAAAATCACTCCGAATGAGTCGTGATGACACATAGTCTCTAAACTAGGTAAGTTTAACATTATCTGAAATAACATTGATATTTACTAACTTTAAATTAATTTACTATGAACAAATTACAATTCCCAAAATCGGTGGTACAAGTCACAAGACTTTCTGAGAGTAGTTATACAAAATAAATACATCACTGTTCCGAAACAAAAGGAACAAAAGGAACAAATGGAAATAAGTACAAATGATGGTGACACCGAGGCCTGCGAATATTGTAGCAGGTTTACCTTGAGTCTCCACCGCAATGACCCGCACAACTACTACCGATTAAATACCTAGATCTGTACACAAAAATGTACAGTAGTATAATATGAGCACATCACGGCGGTGCCCAGTAAGTATCAAGACTAACCTCGATGGGGTAGTGATGAGAAACATTCCAGACACCTACTGTCAAATAAATTGAACAAGATATGATAATAAACTATCAACCTAACGATGACAAAGTAATATCAACAGTAGGGAAAGAACAACCTACAATCAGTAGAAACAATAAAGGAAAACACGGATGAAAACGAAAGATAACCAAATAAATTAATACCAACATAGCCGGAACATAGACAAGTAAAAATATACTCAAACAAGGAAGGCGATGTCAGCTCAATAAATCATATCATTTCTGGTCCACAATTCCAGCCATCTCAAACTCGATGTCTCATGTCATACCTCAATTACCAAACATTTAGCAAACCCGGCACCTTGTGCCCATATATTTCTATCTCACTTTGCACAACAATGTTCTTATGTTACTCAGTACATATTGTCCATAATCAATGCAATTAAGACATTCACGGAGTCTCATTTACATAACATAAAGTAGAGTACAACTTCTAAACCAATTAGGAACTCAGCAAGAAAAGATGAAGTTATTTTTAGAAATCATTTGGATTAAAAAATAATATTTTCAATTAAAATACAACATCGAATGAATTATTACCTTTAACAGGGATTTAATAAATTAACTTAGTAGATTTTTTTTTAGGTAAAATACAATCTCAGACGATTTAAGGGAATTTATTGAGTAACTATTTGAATTAAAAATGAAACAATTATTGAAATTTAAAGTATTGAAATATACATATAAATATGGCATATTGAAAACATTATGGGGTTCCATCACAAATGATCGCAACAGTAAGGAAATCTGAACAGTTAAAACACTTGAATTGGTAACAACAAATAAGCATAGCAAACAGAAAGTGCACGGCATCACCCTTCATGGTTTAATACTCTCTCACAAGTAACATACACAGCATTACCCTTCGTGCGTTAACACTCTCTCACAAAATATCGTGCACAACATCACCCTTCATACTTTACACTCTTCCTCACCCAAGCAACAATCACAAGTAATTTGGGCAAGGAAATCAACAACATCACAATAGAATCAAGTAACAACAGAAAATTAGAAAATAAACGTAAAGAAAATCACAAATCAATTATCAGCAAGAATCAGGAAAAATCAAGGACAAGTACACGGCATCACCCTTCGTGCTTTTACTCTCGTCCTCACTATAAGAATCAATATAATCGGCATAGCATCACCCTTTGTGCTTATCACATAATCATGGCACAGAATGATACTTCGTGTATTATCACTCATATAAAGGCAAGGAATGGTACATCATGCGGCACGACATCACCTTTCGTGCATTAACACTCTCTCACAAATATCGTGCACGACATCACCCTTTGTGCTTTTACACTCTTCCTTACCCAAGCAACAATCACAAGCAATTTGGGCAAGGGAATCAATAACATCACAATAGAATCCCGGCAATGGAATAATAGTATAATAATAATATCCCGGCAAGGGAAACAATATCATAAGCAATAACATCCCGACAAGGAAAACACTATCATAAACAATACATCCCGTCAAGGGAATCAACAATAATCAATCCCGTCCCAGCAATTAACTTCACAAAATGAATTTCGACTTGAGTCAATGCTCAACAATGGTTAAATACCAACGAATTACCATAATCTTGGTCCAACATGAATACTCATCAAGTCAAGCATAGATAGTACATAATAAGGATCACGAAAATAAAACCAAGAAGCACACTAACCTTAACAAAGCAACAAGACATAATAAGCACGTAATAATTACACCGGTAACCACAACAAATGGACATGTAACATATTTGCATGAAGTCATAGGGGAACTCACAATCAAGAAGTATCAAAACAATAAGGAAGACAGTCACTTCAATTAAGGCAATAAGGGGCCAAGTAACATGTAAGAATTAGAGAAAAACTAGCAACATCATATGGAGCATATATAGGTAAATTTCCCATAAACAAGTCCGATCACACACTTGTCACCCCGCGTACATGGACTACAACTAGCATAAAAAACTAAAATACTAAGGGAAAGTCCCTCATGCAAGGTTAGGCAAGATACTTTCCTCAATCCAACCAATTCAATACTCAATTTAGCTTTTCCTTTACTAATTCATCAATGCTCGGCTCAATCTAGCCAAAAACAACTTAAATACATCTAACAGGGAAAATAATTCCAGTTAACATAATTATGATTCTTATACAATTTGCAAAATGTCAACAAAAGTCAAATCCCCGGCCCGCACCTCAGAACCTGATAAAATTTATAAAAATCAAATACCCATTCCGATCCAAGTTCACCCATATAAAAATTATCCAATTCTGATACCATTTGGTCCTTTAAATCATCATTTTATATTTTTGAAGAACTTTACAATTTTTTCCAAATCACGAATCAAATGATAAATTCATGTATCCTATCCAAATTCGAGTTAGAATCACTTACGCCGATGAATTTCTTGAAAAACCTTCAAAAAATTACCAGGATCCGAGTGATAATAGGCTGAATATAGGTAATTTAGCGATTGTTTATGCTCCCACTTGATTATGTTCCAATGTCATAATGTGGTTAATTGATTAAAAATGGGCTCTAATTGTGATTTGTACATATTGCAGGACGAGGAGCCTATGTGAAGCCTTAGAGAGGTGATTGAACTATTTTAGAGCAAGAACGACCCCTCGGAGCTAAGTACGCATGAAGACGAGGAAAAAAATCAAGGAATTAAGGACTTGGGCTAGCACGCCCAGATGCACGCCCACGCTAATACTAGTGCGCCCAACATAGAACATATGCCAACTAGCGCGGTCAGATGCGCGCCCAGGTGCGCGACCGCGCTAGTCCAAATTTCGGGAAGGTTTGTTTAGGGGTATAATTGGAAATCTGGAGGAAACCCCACTTAACCTATATAAAGTCAAGCTCGCCCAAGGATTGTTTATCAATTTTTTCATAGTCTAGTGCAAGGTATAGAGAGGCAAGAGGCAAGGAGGAGATTTGACCATCAAGTTCTTCTTTTCTTCCCTTTGTTTTTGCTATTTGTGATGAAATTGAACCCTATTGTGTTGAACACTAGTATGAGTGTCTAAAACCCATTGTTCTAGGGTCATGGGTGAAACATGAACGTTCTTGTTTAAAGTTTAATTCGACAAAGTTGGTTTATCATATTGGGTTGTTCATTTAATTCTGATTTTAATTATTTTGCTGAGTAGCTAGCAGTGAAATACTATCTACAAATCTTTGGTTGAACTCGAAAGTGGGAACTTTAAATTGTAATAGAATTAAATAGAGCAAGTTCTTGAACTTGGGCATCGGGGAACGGATTCGCAATTGGGATAGACATATACCCAATTGACTTGCTTGGTTAAAATACAGGAATTGTAAATGCGTTCTTGTTAATCTTAATTCCATAGACATATAGGCATTGAGTTAACTTGAATAGGCGAGTAAGAACTCGACAGATTCTTGTGAGTAATATCAATCCTGTCAATCAACAATCCAGATAAATTAATAAGTCATTTTAAGCCAAGAACGCAACACGAGTGTGAGCTAGCCCGTGACCCTGGAATATCCTCTCCTACTGTTTGTTACTTGAAAATTGCTGGTTTTTGGTTAATTGTTCTAGTTACATTATTGCTTGATAGTTTAGGTAGTAAATTAGTGATACCTCTATTTTGTGGAAAATCTCTTGGATAGATAAGTTAATTGAGTTTAAATCAGTCAATAATTAATCACAAGTCTTCGTGGGAATGATACTCTACTCACTACTTTATTACTTGACGATCACGTGCACTTGCGTGAGTGTTTTTGGTTGCAACAAGTTTTTGGCGTCGTTGCCGGGGACTTAGAAATTAGCTACTTGACTGAGTTGAGCTTTTAATATTTATTTATTCAAGTTTTAATTTTCAGTTCACTTTGTTTGTGCTAATACATGATTTGTTCTTGAATGCGAAGAAGTAGAAGTGCAAACAATCTCCTTCCTCTTTATCCCGAAATTGAACGAACACTTCATAGATTGAGGAGGGAGGTGGACGCTCGAACCAGAATTGAAAGAGAGTTGGACATCAAAGTTTAACCACAACCAATTGGGATGGCAGGTAACGAGGAATGCGCGGTGATTGAAGCCGCAAGGCCCAGTCTGGCTAATATCACTCAGGCTATTGTGAAGTCTAATATCACTGGGCATTTTGAACTCAAACAATACATGGTGCAACTGATCCAATCCACAGGGCTATTCGTGGGTTTACCTCATGAAGACCCGCAGAGGCATATTCAGAATTTCTTGGAAATTACGAATACTTACAATTATCCAAACGTTTCCAAAGACTATGTCAGGTTGACATTTTTCCCCTTTTCACTGATCGGGGAAGCTAAGGAGTGGTTGAATAAGGAGCCAGCGAATTCAATCTGCACTTGGGATGATCCGGCATGGAAATTCTTAATCAAGTTTTTCCCCACTAAGAAAACAAAGATATTGAGGAGTCAAATTCTTGGGTTTGAACAACGAGCTGGCGAGACACTTCGTCAAGCATGGGAAAGGTACAAGAAGATGCTCAGAGATTGTCCACATCATAGCCAGACGAACGAGGTATTGGGTCACACTTTTGTAGATGGGTTAGATGATGCATCAAAGATAAATCTTGATTCAGCTTGTAGGGGTAGTTGCATGGCCAAACCATACAGTGAAATTCAGCTCTTACTGAATAACTTCATGGCTAATGATAATAATTGGCAAGGTGAGGGGGATTCACGAAAGGCAATTAAGAAAAAAACAGCTGGATTACTTAAGCTCGACGAACTGTCAGCCATGAGAGCCAAAATTGCAAAGTTGGCCAATCAGATGAATAGGATGACGATGGAGCAACCACAAACAATGCAACCAATGCACCAAATGGCTATTTGTTGCGAATTATGTGGCGACAATCATATGAGTGACATGTGCCCCACAAATCCAGAATCCATCTATTATGTGGGGCAACAGAACAGAGGTCCATCGAATCAACATGCTCAATACGGAAATTCTTACAATCCAAATTGGAGGAATCATCTCAACTTCTCATGGGGTGGAAATCAGCAGAATCAGAATCATCATAGACCCCAAGGGGGTTTCAATCCGACTCAAAGGCCACCCCAACAAATGGAAGAAAACACTAATTTGCTAAAGAAGTTGTTGATTGACAATCAACAGCTTAGGACCAATTTCAGAAATCTTGATAGGCAGATGGGGCAGCTAGCAACAAATCAAAACACTAGACCTGCAGGTGCTCTCCCAAGTGATACAGAGAAGAACCCTCAAGTGAATGCAGTTACACTTAGAAACGGGAGGGAGCTAGATGAAGTGCCAAAGAAAAGAAAAGACAAGACCATACCTGAGGGGGAGTTGATCCTTAAAGTAACAGAAAAGCCAAAGAATGCTGCTGAAATTCCAGAGCCAGTGGAGGCCCCAAGGCCACCACCACCTTTCCCCCAGAAATTGCAGAAAAAGAATGATGATCGCATGTTCAGCAAATTTCTCTCCATGTTGAGCCAGGTTCAATTGAATATTCCACTTGTTGATGTGCTTCGTGAAATTCCAAAGTATGCTAAGTAAATAAAAGATATAGTGGCTCACAAGAGAAGATTGACTGAATTTGATACAGTTGCACTTATGAGGAGTGTACTTCAAGGGTCCAAAATAAACTCCCTCAAAAGCTTAAGGATCCTGGAAGCTTCACCATCCCTGTGCGAATTGGTAATATTGATGTGGGACGTGCTCTTTGTGATTTAGGAGCAAGCATAAATTTGATGCCCTTATCTTTGTTCAAGCAATTGGGCCTGGGAGTTCCAAGGCCAACTACTGTGATATTGCAGCTGGCTGATAGGTCGGTAGCACACCCCGAGGGGGTGATTGAAGATGTGTTGCTGCAAATTGGGAAATTTATCTTCCCTGCTGATTTTATTATCCTGGACTATGAGGCTGATGAACTGGTTCCAATCATATTGGGGCGACCTCTCTTTGCTACTGCTGACGTAATTATCAAAGTGATATAAGGAAAAATGATCTTGAGGGCAGATAACAAGGAAGTAGTTTTTAATGTCTACAAAGTAATCCAACTTCTCCGCCACTATGAGGAGCTCTCAATGATATCTGTTGTTGAAGCTGATGAGCAAATTCATGACCCAAGTGTATATCTAGACGATTCTCTAAAGAAAGCACTTATGTTGTTTGATATCTTGGGGAGTGATGATGAGGTTGAGGAGATGATGCACATCTTAGATCTTGTGCATACATGCAAGGGGTGTCACACCTCCTTTTTTACATACCTACCCCGAAGGATAAAATGTATAAGGGAGTTTTTCCATTTTAAGTGATATTATTCGAAATGAGATTATTTATTTCTTTTTAGAGTCACCACTTGGGATAGGATTGGCTTTTGGTGTCCCAAGTCACCGGTTTTATTTGAATCCCAAATCGAGGAAAATTTCGACTTCCTAATTGGAGTCCGCGAACCAGAAATTCTGTATAAGGAATTCTGTTGACCCGAGGGAAGGTGTTAGGCACCCCCGGATCTCGTGATTCTAGCAGGGTCGTTTAAATTATTATAACTGGCTAAAATCTGAATTGTCTTACATGTTCCAACCTATAGTGCAATTTAAGATTGTTTACCGCTTTTGGTTAATTTTTTAAGAAAGTGAACGTCGTTTGGAAATGTCTTTTTGGATCACGTCACATGAAATTCACCGGATCCTTGACACATTCTCATTCAACATTTTGGGATTTGGATTTGGGTTGCATGAAATGCACACCTGTATTTAAGAAGGTAGAATTACTAAAAGCGCGTCTAAAGCGACTAACGGGTTATTATCTTTGCGGGAGGCCTTGAAATTCGCTAAATGGCACGCCCCGAATTCTAAGTATTTTAATATAAGCAATTAATGAGGGCCCCACAATTTGTATATTTTTGGTTTGGCGAGGCTCATCTCACTTTTATTATTTAAAGGTCAACCTAAAGCAAACTAAGATTTTCTATTTATTTTGTCTCTAAAAAGGGCCTAATTAATTTGCATTTATAAATTAGGGCCTCAAATTCAAGTCCGAATTCAAACAAAAGGGAAGATCCCCTTAATTTGAACCCGCTACCTAACTCGAAGACCTAAATTTATATTACAAATTAACCCCCAAATTCCTAATATAATTTTTTTCCAGCATTGTGGGCCTCGAAATTGGCCCCAAAGAGGTTAATGGTACATAATTCAACAAGTGCCTTAATTCAAAGTTAAGCATTTTTTTGGGCTTTGTTGCATTTTGGCCCAGAGAAGGGAATGTCTGCGTCAACCTTTTAAGGATAAAGGACATGAGGGCTGTCCAGCGCTGGGCCATAATAACAGCCCAATTGGAGACTCGAATTTCTCCAGCCTGTTGCCAGTATTGGGCCCAAAACTGAAGCTTAAAGTGAGTGCCCATTTCAATGAGATCTCATAACGTTGGCCTCCAATTAAAAATTAATGTAGCAATTTGTAAAACCAATAGACAATTCAAATACGTCCAAGTTGAATACCTACTTTGTTTTAAAACATTGTTTTGTATAGTAAGTTCAAAGCGTAGACCTAGCATTTTTACTGGTTTCAATTAAATTAAACAAAACAAGCTTAATCAATAGCTTTTATTTAGATCTCAAGCTACTATAATACTATAGCATGAAACAGGCTAATCCATAGTTATTTGAACGACACAAACAGTCCATAGAGTCTAATTACAACATTAACCATTAAACTATAATAACTTATGAAATCAAAATCAGCGACAAAACAAACTATGAATTGTAATATCGATACACAGCTAACATGGCTATTACTGCCTCAAATTGTATAATCCAGTCCAATTACAACATTAACCACTAAACTAGAATTAAACTAAGCAAGTCAATAGTAATAGAATTTCGATTTCACTCCTCAAATCAAAGGTACATCACCATGGTTTAGAGCTTGTACCTGGACAATGAAACAAAGTAAGAGAAGAAGTGATCAGCAGTGACAAACAGCAGCAATCAGCAATGATAAATCAACAACAACCACAGCCAGGAAATCACTCGAGAGCCAAAATTAGGTCACTATGCCTCAGGAATGAAAACAAATGGACAGCACCCAGCGAAATAACCTAGAACATCCTTAATTGAGCTCAAACACTCTTGAGATTAACCCAGGAACTTCAGAAAAGACATCAGCAATCGGACCCCAAGCTAGAAGAGGCAAATTAACTACTACAACTTGAAATTAAACTAAGTATTTCAATAGAACAATATTTTTGAGTTTTTTTTGGAGTTTTGTGAGTTTTTTTTTGGGTTTTTTTTTCTGGAAAACTTTAGATCTAAAAAATGAAGGTTTTTGCTACTGGAGTTCAGATTTTAATTTCTTTGAATTTGAAATTCAAATTTGAGATTTCAGCTTGTAAGAAAAGGATTTTTGGGAGGGAGTTAAAAGCTGGAAGGGATTTTGGAATTTTCAGCCCTCCAAACTTTGCGAATTTTCAGGGGTCTCTCAAACTTGTGAATGAAGGCATTGGGGTTGCCTTTTATAGGCAAGAAATGGGGTAGAATGTTCTAGATGGCACTCACATTTTTTTCTTCTTTTAGTTTCAGATTTCATCCACTAGACCTGCAATTTTTAGCTTGTCTCTCAAGTTACTGCCCTAAGTTTGCTGAAATCTATACTAAAGTCCTATTCTAGAAGGCCCTAGGGTGTTCTTCTACTTATACAATACCTATACTACTCTTATTTGAGTTCTAGAATTACCAAGCTTTAACAAACTAACCATTTTGGGTGCCCAAAATACCCCTGGAGACCCCCTGAAATTACTAACATTTAATAAAATCTATCAGCTATAACCAAACAACTAATCTAAGCCTAATGAACTTAATGAATTAACCCATGGCACTTACTGATTAAACCCACACCGGACTGAATTAAACTAACCAAAAACTAACGAATCATATACTAACAAAAATAAGGATCAAACAATACCTAAACAGAATCGATTAACAAAAACAAAACCAAACACATGCTCAGGCAAGATTAATGATCAAATTGACAAGATGAGGAAAGCAAATTTCAGAAT
>MU724389.1:23452-61597 GCA_026770625.1 Nicotiana glauca | reverse complement strand
TAACTCTTTTCTGTTAATTTCTGGATCTGGAGTGAATGCGTACTTCTTCAGTTTTTGCTAGATGTGGAATGAAATGCTTTTTCCTTTGGCTGATCATTTGATGATGTTACAAACATAATAAGAACTTCTCCTTTTCTATATTAATAGATTTTTGTCTGTATTGGCAATAAATTGAAGGTTTTTTAAGTCTTATGTTTAGATTGATTTTGGAGATATTGAATGTGGTCGGAGCAATATTTGAACAATTTTAGTATTTACATTATTTGTCTCCAGTAAATGGTGAGGCCCTTGAAGCTTTCTATTTGTATAGTGTTATGAGACATTTAATGTAAATCGAAAGGGAACATGTGTGTAAACCTCTAGAAGTTTAAATGGGGAGGCTACTTTTATAGTGTTATCAGACATAAAATTTGAATTGAAAGGGAACATGCGTGTAAACCTGTAGAAGAGATTTATAGCAGTGAGCTATGTTCAATTTGGAATTTTGTTTGGAACTCTCATGTCACTTTCTACATTTATACCTTTTCTATGAAGCTATCTATGTGTTAGCTCTTTTATGGAATTTGTTTGGGATTTTGTTTTTTATATGTTCGGTTTTAGAGTTATAAAAGTCGTTAATATTTTCCAAGTTAATGTTCATGGATCCATTGGGGTGGAATGAAGTGAGTAACTGATTATTCTATTTGAGATTCAAATGAAAGCTTAGACCTATTGATAAGTTATTGGATAAATTCTGCCTGTGCCTATTCTATGTTAAAATACTTTACAGAAGAACATTAGTTGTTAAGCGTAAAGCATTATTTGAGATTTGCTGTTTAGGGTCTTATAAAATATAGAGACAAAATTGTTTCCTCATCCGCGATTGATGTCAAACTCTATATCCANATATATATATATATATAGACTACCTTCCCAACCATTGAAATACTGAGCGAGAACGGTTACGGGGGGCACAAACAAAGAATGTCGTTGTGCAGAGATGCGATTCGCAAAGCTGGTTCTAAGAAAGTCATCTGCCCCTACCAAATTACCACAGCCTTTCGAGGCTTACACGTACATTTAGAGGACCTAACAAAACCAAAGCTGCAACCATACTTTAATATATGTTCCACGAATCAAGCTTACTGTAAACAAATAAGGCTACAGCAAAAAATTTAATTAATGTTAGTATGCACGTGGAATATTCGCTGCATTTTCGAATACTATATGGAGCTCTTGTTCTGAAATTGGGTAGAAGGATGATTAAACATTTTATAATTTGCAGGTGGAGATGAAAAGAACTGGCAGCATATTGCTATTTTAGTTTGTGGGGTACTTTATTTCATCAGTTTGCAGGAAAAAAAGAATTAACAGAACCGACAGCATTATGAATAAATTTGAGCATCCTAAAATTTGGTCAATATCTGGCATATTTAACAGAATGGTTATATATAAAGAGTTTGAAACCTATTTTTCCCAAGTTTGCAACATTATAGTGGAAGTATATGCCTATTTTTTTTACCCTTCAATGTATTTTAATCATTTGGCAAAGAAGACAGACATCATGGGACAGTTTTTGTCATTTTTCCATATAATTCTATCATCGCCTAGTCTTCAAATATAAGTTTACTGTCACAAACTCAATCTCAGTAACCACCGTCTTATACAATTGTTACTTTTCTCCATATATCAGTTTAAGACATTCAAACTTGAACGACATCTTAAATTAGTGAGATAGGTAAGTGTCAAAATTTTGGTCTTCACTTGTTTGGACGTGCATAAAAGTATATCAGATTAATAGTTTTAATTTTTATGCTAAATCACAGTACACTGTTATTTTAACTTTTTTTTATAGGGCTCTAATTTAAGCAGTCACAGTTCTTTCATGCTATTAAAAGAGAAGATTATGAACATGCTGATACAGTAAAGGTCTTTATTGCAGCTTTAGCTACTAAACACATTGTCCGAAGAGTAATGTCTCGTCTAAATAATCTAATTTGTAGCTTCATAATGCTATTCTACTTATACCAATTATATCTTTCCTTTCAGTTAATGGCATGTGAGTAGGATAGATATTTTGATGAGTAAAAAGGAAGATCATCCATTGTTGTTACATAAAATTTCTCAAATTGCCAACACAACCTCAATGCACATAGCCTGCAATATACACATCTGTACACTCAGTTAATACATTCCATAGCCTTATTCTAAGTTGTTCTCTCATTAATCTTGCAAGTACATTTTATGTAATTGGTGCCTGTAAAAGCCAGCAAAAAATAAAACACCTTCTACTGCATGAAGCAGTCCATATATTTGTTAATTAAACAATAAAAACCTGAATGCCTTAATCCCTTAAAATTGCATCCCTAACGCCAAAATAGTTGTTGTAAAGCAGGAAGAAATATACTACAAAATTCGTTTTACAATTTAAACAATATATACTTGGCACATCAACTTCTAAAGAATAGCTATGCAAATCATCGCTTGGAAAACCATATAACCATTTCACAATGCTCAAATAAGTCATATGTTAAATCTGAAAAAGCAAACTATAATTGTGCTTAGTAGGAACTGCAACAATAACTTTTTGAACACAATATGCAGTAACTTCCTTGATGTTTCACGGACACATCAAACAGGGGTAGGAATCATTTTTGGATGGTAGGATGACACAATGTAAGTTAAGGTAAAAAGTGAAGTTTTGCTATAATATTATTAATGTTATAGCACTACCTGAAAAGCATCTCCCAAGTAAGAAGTAACGACGTTCAAACGTCTATTGTACAGATTTTTAAAGTATTAATTGAATTTTTACTTCATCAACAAATATATTCAACATTATAGTAGTTGAAATAACAAACATGTGCATAAAATAAATAACTGAAACAGAAAACTTTGCAATGGTTATGGAATATGAGTATTTTCTTTGGAAAAGTAATTACAGAAGCAAAAATAAAATTTTGCAGGTAAAGTCATTCCACTACAACCAATTACGGATTCTTTTCTTTTTTTATCACTTTTCGAACCTTGTTGGTAGAAAGTTGACAATTCATGTCGTCATCAGCTACAACTCCTGATGCCTTATTGGAGGATCTAGTTCTCTTGTCATACGTCTTGATAGGAGATATTTTTGCTTTACAATCATCACCATCTTCTACCACAGTTGAGCCACATTCTGATATTCTTTTGTTGATGGGAGTTTGTGAAGTAGACGTTGTAGGACTTTCAAGCTTCTCTCGACCCGAACTTTGTCCATTAGGAATCTCTGAATCCTGTTACAAAGAAAATTTACATAAAATGAAAATTCATTTATGAAGGTAAAATGGCAATAGAAAAGTTAATTTTGGAAAACTATTAATCTGGAATTGAATAAGATGATATTTTACACTGAATGTGTCTTCGAGTGAATAGTGGCAGTATTCCTTTAGGAGATCATAATCATCAGTTATCTTCACAACAGTATACACTTTGTCTTTTTTCTCAATATTGGCTGGCTTTACAATAACCTTAAATATGAATTTTTTGTAAAGAATATCATCCAGCTCACTTGGATAAGAACAGTCGTCATTTTTAACAGAAGCCTACAACAAATATCATCGGTTAGACAAACGTATAATAAACAACTAAATTCAATCTATTAATATAACTTAACTAATCCTTGCTTCAATTCTTTTGCGGACTTTTCTATAATCTGCATCGCTTTGCGATTCCAAAGCAATAATGAGATAAACGCGGTTCCATCAATAACACCAACTTGAAGTCGATACCTGCAATTTAAATTTTTTTTTCAAATGCATTTACTTTTTATATGTTTTAAAACCATATGCTATGAAATGTACCTAACACCAATAGAATGTTCTTCTTCATTGCATTTCTCACAATAAAATTTGTTCCCAATTTTGTCAACTTTTTTAGTGCACTTGTTGCATGCCAAGTATGACCATCCTCTTTCAAGTTCCAAATTAACCACTTTAGCAGCTATCCAGTAGGTACATTCCTATTTAAGGATAAATAAATAGGAATCGAACTTAAACTGAGAAAACATAGGCTTAATATGAAAATTCATACTAAATTTAACTTACTTCTCCACACTGAAGTAAATCCGTGATATTTTTGAATGATATAATTCCTTTGGCTAATTCATCTCCGACAGAATAAATTTGTTGATAGTTTGTTTGCGTAATTCGCTCACATTTTATTGGGCATGTTGCAAGTATTCTGCATAAATCGTAACATGTTTTAAAGTTATAAACGGATTACTAAGATTGTCTAAGTTCCATTAACAAATATTACGCCATTTACAAACCTTGCCTTAAAGACAACATATTGCGGCAGAGTAGAATTTATCCAAAATTTTGTAGAGTACCAACAACTACGTACTGAATAGTTACCCGCGAGTAAGATAAAAAAAATTATAGTACATATAACTTTTTTTAAACTATATTTTAAATATAGGTGTACATTTTGCAAACCTCGAAATTTTTGAGGTTTCATAAATTGTAAAACAACAATCAAAGGTTTGTCAATATCTTCATTCAAGTAAGGCTGAATTTGATCCACAAGTTCACTCCATAAGGTTGCCGTAATTCTGTTCCTCCTATAATTTTCAAAGTAATCATTCATCCAAAAAATAATATAAATTTTTAAACTAAAATTTTATAGTTTGTATTATAACTTACTGATCGTCTTCAAGGTGCACATTAAGGAAGACACTGTCATTATCTCCTTGCTTGTGAGTCTTAACATCTTCAAATTTCACCACCTGACCAATGACATCTACAAATATAAAAGTTAGTTAAACAATGTTGTAAAATATGGTATTAATGGAATAGAAGAATTACCAATTAATTCTGCCTCATCGACATCATCCTGATTTATTAGCTGATCAAAAGGACGAAAGTTGAAGATATTCATATGAAATGAACAATCAACTATTTCCTCAACTGTTGTCCTTTGTATAAATGTCAACCTCAAATTATGTGGTGTATTCTTTAAACTCAAGTTGTTTGGCACGACGACAAAGTAGTTCATGCGATATAGACCAAGTTCTTGTATCTTTGTCTTAAAAAACTTAATTACATACTTTCCAATTGATGCCTGGATACGATCACCCTATAAAGATAGATTAATAATTAGAATGTATCATTTAGCAAATTTCACATAAAAATAGCATATGCGCTGATTACAAAGAAAGAATAGAATTATAGAAGTGTAGTAATTAAGTTAAAGATATTACCTTTGCATCTTGTAAAATCAACTCAATGGAATATGATTTTCCATGATTGAAACGATCCGGCAATTCCCACATTCGAACAACTCTAACTTTCAAATTCTATTGCATCGAATTGCTTGAAATTTGACTGATTTCATGAATTGTTGTGACCATATTTGGAAATTTCAGTATTGCGAGCAGAAAAAATGGAGGAAAAAGCCGATATTTAAAATATTTTCAACGTAGGAAACAGTTTATAAATTAGACAGTTGGTTTGCCTACCCACGTTTGCTTGTGGAAGAAAGATCGTGCATCAGTTTTGAAATTGATTCCTATTTTTATGGTACATTATTTGTATAGCAGATAGCACATTCCCATATAACTTCTTCAACGTGGGAAGAAACTTCCTATAACCACAAAACGTGGTATTAAAATTTTAATAGAACTGCTCAACGTGGGTCTCTTTAAATAGCAATATTTTTTGTTTAAAATTTTTGGTTAAATCTCCAAGGTTCTTGGAGTATTGTCTGAATAAGTTATAGGTGTCATTCTTACATTGAAACACTTGACATAATCTAATGGTTTTGTCTCTCCTTTTCTATATTAATAGATTTATCTTCCTTTAATATTTTTCTCGTTATTTTCTTCCTTTTCGCTGTGATGATTCTATTTTCTCATTTATATTTTTGGGTAACTCAAAAAGCAAAGGGATAAATGCAGCGGGAATAATTGGTAGATCCTCGTGGGGCCGTGGGGCCTAAGTACTTTTCCCCTTCAATGACACGTATCAACGCTGGCATTGTGGGTCCCAAAGGGAAAGCCTCTACCGCTTTACGTTTTGGTTTAGGCATTTTGTTCAAGATTCCCTTATTAGGGAAAACTATTTATAATACTCGATAAAATATTTTTTAATATATATTTGACTAATTGTCACGACCAGAAATTTTCACTCTAAAAAGTGATGGCGCCTAACAAGACCTCTCACTGTATTGAAAAAAATTGAGTTTACATATTAAAATGATTGAAAGATGACGTGTCATAACACGAAAGCTGGTCAAAGAATGATGATAAGTAAGGAGGCACGAGTTGCAACAGATACGAGTGGAAGCACAAGAAGAGGCACGGGATGATATTCAAAAAAGACTCGAAGCTCGTACCTATTTAAGTCTAAAAGTTGAGAAGAATGAACCTAACAGTGGAGGAGAGCCCGGATTCAGTATTTAATAAGCATTAAATACTGAAAGCGTTAGAGAATCTGTATTAAATTACAATGATTATGTAATGTAGAATTTAATGCCATTAATCATCCATAATGACCTTATTATAACACAGGCAAAACGTATAATTTAAAAATAGCTATAAAAGTGAGAAGATTGATCATTTGTAAGGGGACGGAAAAAACACTATTGAATACATTGATTCATTTTATTTTCTGCTATCTATCTTATTGTTATTAAAATTAATTTCTCTTGCTCATTTTTTATTATCATTAACCCGAGGTCTTCTAAATATAAAGCTTTGACTGAAATTCTATTTTTTGGTTAAACAAATTGGTTCCGTTACCAGAAATCTGATAATCTATTTTTTCTTAACCTAACCTACTTCATTACATCAATAATCATGTCAAATGTTAATGATAACGCCTAAGGAAAACAAGGAACCATCAACTCCAAGGGAACCCACAAGATGTTCACACTCCGATCCTTTCTCCACAAAGCTCGCCTCGGCGGTCTCGAGAAGGAATTCCCGATGGATCTCACTCAAACGCAAATTCTCAATTTGACAACAATAAAGCTATCAATGAAGCATTACAAAAGTTGATCGCTCAACAGGTCAATAAAGCTCTTGAGGCCTTTGCCAGCTAGTTACTTATTGCACCATCAACACCAATTCCAAATACGAACACTTTGGAAAACCCTCGTTCTGGGCTTGTTAATTTAGGTAGTGATGGAATCCCCAATGACTCACAATGGAGAACCAGATAATGTAGTCAATGTTCTAACATTGCAGAAACAGCTCAAGGAGCAAAGTGACCACATAGAGCAAATACCTGGAGTACCGCCTGTAATCAAAGGAATGGATATGGACAAATATTCAAAGCAACCTTGGAAGCCAAGCGCTGCTCCTCTGCCAATTCCAAAGAAATTCAAAATGCCCGATATTCCAAAATATGATGGAACAACTAATCCACGAGACCACGTGACTGCATTCACAACTGGCGTAAAAGGCAACGAATTGACCAAACAAGAAATTGAATCAGTATTGGTCAAAAAATTCAGTGAAACGCTCACTAAGGGAGCATTAACATAGTATTCTATTTTACCTGAAAATTCCATAAATTCTTTTGCTGAGCTTGCAGATTCATTTATCAAAGCACATTCGGGAGCTTAGAAAGTTGAAAAGAGAATGGATGATATTTTCAAAATCAAACAAGGGGACTCTGAGTTGCTTAGAGAGTTCGTGGATAGGTTCCAGCGTGAAAGAATAATATTACCACGTGTACCAGATAATTGGGCAGCTATAGCTTTCACTAGAAATTTGAATGAAAAAAGCTCAGAAGCCACGAGGCGACTCAAGGGAAGTCTTCGTGAATTCTCAGCAACAACATGGAATGACGTCTACAACAGGTATAGCACGAAGTTAAGGATCGAAGAAGATATTATCTCATGATCTCAAAAAGAAGAAAAGGTAAGTTTAAGATGGGCGGAAACAGAAAAAAGATCCGGTAAAAATAGGTACGAACCATATATGGACCCAGATGGAAAAGATTCACGGTCAAAACATGATCATTCAAGGTACGATCATAGATCTAGAAATAGAGAGTCGGGCTCATTATCGAGGTATGAAAATGATCGCAACATACGAGAGTCACGAGATGATGATAGAAACTTGAAGGCGCGGTTCGGCAGTTATAATTTTAATATAAGCACTTCCGAGCTTGTAACTATTTTAAGAAGTATGAGTGATAAGGTGCGGTGGCCAAAAGAAAAGAGGTCAAATCCAAACAGGCGCAATCCCGAACACTGGTGCAAATTTCATAACGATCATGGTCACAAAACGACAGATTGTAGGTTGCTACAGGGTGAAATTGATCATCTGTTGAAGCAAGGGTATCTCACTGAGTTATTCAACGAGAAAGGCAAGCAAGCATACATGAAGAATAGGCAGGAGCCCCCTAAACCGCCTTCAAAAAGGACCGTTAGTGTTATAACCGAGGGTGAAGAAATCAATAGTGTGACGTATACAACAACAAATAAAGTATCCAAAGTCACGATTACCCACGGGAAGTGGGTGCGACATGTCTGAGAGGAAGAAAGCATTATGTTTGATGATGCAGATGTGGACGGCGTATTAACTCCACATAACGATGCACTGGTAATATCTTTACTTGTACATGACACTATTGTGAAACGAGTTTTGATTGATCCAGGAAGCTCTGTGAATATTATTCTGCTAAGAGTTCTACACAAGATGCAAGCTGAAGCTGAATTAGTACCCAAGGCACATACTTTGTCTGGGTTCGACAATTCCAGCGTCGTGACGAAATGTGAGGTAATACTTACTACATTTGCAGAAGGGGTCGTCAGGGATGCAAAGTTTCAGGTGGTAGAGATGAAGATGTCTTACAATATGATTCTCAGAAGATCGTGGATCCACGATATGGACGTAGTTCTGTCAACCTTACATCAAGTTATTAAATTTCCATCACTATGGGGAACACATCAAATCCGTGGAGAACAACAGACATCCAGGAGTATCAACTCTGTGGAAGATTCAAGTATGAGGAACGGAGAAAAATAACAGTTACAGAATCCAGTTGAGGATACTACAACACAAACCTTAACTGAACAAGAACGAACAGATGTAGACTCAAGGCCTGATTTCATTCAAGAACAAGAGGAAAATGAAAATATCAAAAAAATGATGGAAGAGCTGGAGGCTGCAGTATTATTCACACAATGACCTGAAAGGAAAGTCTACGTAGGGGCTAACCTAAGCCAGGACATGAAAGGTAAATTGATTGAATTTTTTAAAACTAACATGGATTGTTTTTCTTGGTCCCATTCTGATATGACAGGAATACGATCGGAGGTAATGACTCACCAGTTAAGTGAAGACCTCTCATATCCACTTGTCAAACAAAATAAGAGAAAACAAGGAGCTTTCAAGAATTAGGTGATTCAAGATGAGGTCCAAAAATTACTAAAAATTGGGTCTATCCGCGAGGTAAAGTATCCTAATTGGTTAGCCAATAATGTTGTGGTGCCAAAAAAGAATGGTAAGTGGCGAGTTTGTGTAGATTACACAGACCTTAACAAAGCTTGTCCCAAAGACTCTTTTCTATTGCCACATATAGGTCAACTAATTGATGTTACTACATGACATGAGTTGTTAAGCTTTTTAGATGCATATTTAGGTCATAATCAGATTAAAATGGATCTTTTAGATGAAGAAAAAACTTCATTTATAACAGACAGAGGGACTTACTGCTACAAAGTGATGCCTTTTGGCCTCAAAAATGCTGTTTCAACGTATCAAAGACTGCTGACCAAAATGTTCCAAAAATACTTGGGAAAAACTATGGAGATCTATATAGATGATATTCTCTTTAAAACAAACATTCAGGGGGATCATATATCGCACTTATCAGATACGTTTCAGATCTTGCGGAAATTCAATATGAAATTAAACCCTGAGAAATGTGCGTTTGGTGTTACATCAGGTAAGTTTTTAGGTTTTCTTGTTTCTAACTGTGGTATTGAGGTGAATACAGCGCAGATTAAAGCCATTGAAGAAATCCCTGATGTACTTACAAATAAAAAAGAAGTACTGAGGTTGACAGGAATACTTGCAGCTTTGGGGAGATTTATTTCCAAATCATCCGAAAAGTGCTTTAAATTCTTTTCAGCTATTAAAAAGCACGATCAGTTCGAATGGACTGAGAAGTGTTAACAGGCTCTCAAAAACTTAAAGACATACTTGTCCAATCCGCCGTTGCTCGCTAAACCAAAGGTTGGAGAAAGATTGCTCATCTATCTTGCTGTCTCAGAAGTAGCGGTAAATGATGTTTTAGTTCGTGAAGACCAAGGTAAACAGTCTCTAATTTATTATGCCAGTAAATCATTATTAGATGCTTTACTGATGAGTGGCGGTGGAGTACAATGGTTCCGGTGTACAAGAACAAAGGAGATATCCAGAATTGTAACAGCTATAGGGGTATCAAATTACTAAGTCATACCATGAAAGTCTGAGAAAGGGTGGTGGAAATGAGGATAAGGAGGGCGGTGTCTATATCAAAAAACCAGTTCGGGTTCATGTCGGGCCGTTCTACTACGGAAGTTGTCCACCTTATCAGGAGGTTGGTGGAACTATACAAGGATAGGAAGAGGGACTTGCATATGGTATTTATTGACCTAGAGAAGGTATATGACAAGGTCCCTAGGGACGTCCTTTGGAGGTGTCTGGAGGTGAAAGGTGTATCGGTGGCTTACATTAGGGCGATAAAGAATATGTATGATGGAGCTATGACTCGGGTTAGGACTGTGGGAGGTGACTCAAATCCTTTTCCGGTGGTTATGGGATTACACCAAGGATCTGCACTCAGACCAGCCTTATTTGCTCCGGCGATGGACGCACTAACATACCATATCCAAAGAGAGGTGCCATGGTATATGTTGTTCGCTGATAATATAGTTTTGATTGAAGAGACGCGAGGCAATGTTAATGGGAGACTGGAGGTATGGAGGCAGACTCTAGAGTCTAAAGGTTTCAAGTAGAGTAGGACTAATATAGAATAATGTGGAATGTAAGTTCAACAATGTGACGGGGGAAGCGGATGTGGAAATTAGGCTTGACTCATAGGTCATCCCCGAGAGAGAAAGTTTTAAGTACTTAGGGTCAATTATCCAGGAAGACGGGGAGATCGATGGGAATGTTACGCACCGTATAAGAGTGGGGTGGATGAAATGGAGGTTAGCGTCTGGAGTCCTGTATGACAAGAATGTGCCACCGAAACTCAAAGGTAAGTTCTATAAAGCGGTGGTTAGACTGGCCATGTTGTATGGAGCTGAGTGTTGGACAGTTAAGAATTCACATATCCAGAAGATGAAAGTAGCAGAAATGAGGATGTTGAGATAGATGTGTGGGCACACTAGGCTGGATAAGATTCAGAATGAAGATATTCGGGAGAGGGTGAGCGTGGCTCCTGTGGATGATAAGATGCGGGAAGCACGACTTAGATGGTTCGGACACGTGTGGAGGAGGAGCCTAGATGCACCGGTTAGGAGGTGTGAGCGGTTGACTTTGGCAGGTACGAGAAGAGGCAGAGGGCGGCCAAAGAAGTATTGAGGCGAGGTGATCAGGCAGGACATGGCGCGACATCAGATTTTCGAGGACATGGATCTTGATAGGAACATGTGGAGGTCGAGAATTAGGATGGCAGGCTAGAGGTAGTCGAGAGTTCTTCCCTCTTTGTACCAGGTAGTCTGTTAGAGTTTCGTTAGTTTGTTAGCTAAGGTCTTTGCTGTATTCACATTGGTGTTTTGCATAGTTTTGTGTTATTGTCCTTTCACTTATTTGTTGTGATTATTTTGTTTCAGGTATGTTTTATTGTTACATGTCTTTTTGCTTATTTCTTTTTTGATATTATTGCCTTTCCTGTTGAGTCGAGAGTTTCCTAGAAACAACCTCACTGCCCTTTTCGGGGTAGGGGTAAAGTCTGCATACACTCTACTCTCCCCAGACCCCACTAGTGGAATTTTACTGGGTATGTTGTTATTATTGTAAATCATTATTAGATCCGGAGACGCGGTATCCTCAATTAGAAAAGCTTGCACTTGCACTAATCATGGCATCTAGAAAGCTAAGACCTTATTTTCAACGTCATCCTATTATGTAGTAACTGCTTACCCATTATGCAACATATTACACAATCATGAGTTGTCTGGTAGGTTAGTTAAATGGGCTATAGAACTAAGTGAATATGACATCACATACCAACCCAGAACCGCAAAAAAATATCCAGTATTAGAAGATTTTTAGCTGATTTTAGCCAAGAGATGCAGTTAGAAGCGGAAAAAGAATTACAGGTGTTCAACGGGTCTAATCCAGGAATTTGGATCTTGTTTGTGGATGGTTTATCTAATGTGAAGGGAGCAGGTTTAGAAATTGTTCTGGTGCCACCTACGGGTGAAACCATTCGTCAGGCCATAAAATGCCATTCTATAACTAACAATGAGGCAGAGTATGAAGCTGTGATTGCAGGTTTGGAACTGACACGAGAACTTGACATTAATCGAATTATAATCAAAAGTGATTCGCAACTCGTGGTTAACCAAATACCGGTGACTTATACAGCCAGAGAGGCATGGATGCAACAATATTTGGAAAAAGTACGGGATTTGATTAGACAATTTCAAACTTGGAAAGTCACACAGATATCGAGAGATGAAAATGTCGAAGCAAATGCCCTAGCTAATCTCGCATCTGCGGCAGACGTGGCAAGCAATGAGAATGCTTCTGTAATTAATTTGTTTCATTCAGTACCCGATCCAGACAAAAATGAGGTAAATTTCAATAATTTAACCTGGATTGGAGAAACGAGATTGTCACTTTTTTGAAGTATGGTACCGTCCCTAAAGATAAGAAAAAAGCTCACGCGTTTCAGAAAAAGGCTGCACGATATTGTTTAAAGCAAGGTAATCTTTATCGAAAAATGTTCGGTGTCCCCTTAGTAATATGTCTCGGACCTTCTGAAATAGAATATGTAATGAGAGAGATACACGAGGGCATTGTGGAAACCACGCAGGAGGAAGATCGCTGGTAAGAACCATGATTAGAACAGGCTATTATTGGCCTAAAATGGAAGAAGAAGCAAAGAATTTTGTGGCTAAATGTGATAGGTGCCAAAGATATGGAAACAACATGCATAGACCTGCGGAACTATTACATTTGATCATTGTAATGTGGCCTTTTATGAAGTGGGGAATGGATATCGTGGGACCATTACCACAAGCAAAGAGACAAGTAAGATTCCTACTTGTATTCACTGATTACTTTACTAAATGGGTAGAAACAGGAGCATTTAAATAGGTACGGGAAAAAGAAGTCAGGGATTTCATTTGGCGAAATATCATATATCGATTGGGCGTACCAAAGGAATCGTGTGTGATAACGACCCACAATTTATAGGCGCTCAAATCATAGAATTTTTACAAAGCTGGCAAATCAAAAAGATTACTTCCACGCCTTACCATCCAGTAGGTAATGGACAAGCTGAATCAATAAATAAAGTCATTATCAACAATTTGAAAAAAATGATTTAGAAGAATCTAAAGGCAATTGGCCAGAAGTGCTACCTGGTGTTTTATAGGCATATCGCACAACAACAAAAACAAGCACCCATTTTTATTGGTGTACGGGGCTGAAGCTTGAATTCCGGTTGAGATAGGGGAACCAAGCACGAGGTATACGTAGGCGTCAGAAGAAACTAATGAAGAGGAAATGCGCATAAACCTTAACTTGCTTAAAGGAAGAAGAGAAACTGCATTGATAAGAATAGCAGCACAAAAACAAGTCATTGAATGATATTACAATCGAAAGGCATGATTAAGATACTTCAGGTGGGGACTTCGTACTCAAGAAAGTATTTCAATCCACGAAGACGGCTAATATGGGAAAATTAAGTCCAACTTGGGAAGGACCTTACAAGATTCATAGTATTGCGAGAAAAGGAGCATATGAGCTGGAGACTATGGATGGCAAGATTTTACCTTCACATTGGAATGTCGTTCACCTGAAGAGATACTATTTCTAAAAGAATACCCACGGTCAGGTATCTTCATTTTAAAATTCTAATTTTGAATTGTTAAAGTTTTACTAACGATTTTAGATAATAGGCAAAAAGCTAGCCAGTACTAAATGATGAATCACGACCTGCAAGGCACGTGGAATAAATTAAAATTTCCGGTCTAGGGTTACAACTATTCTGATAGAAACTCAGACGGGTTAAGTAGTCTTTATCTATTATCGCACCTTCGAGTCCCGTGTGTTTTTTCTTTTCAGGGAAATGACCAAATGAGAGGAACAATCAAGTACTTGAGATTTTATGGTTCAACGCTCAAACACTTGGGGAACTATGTGATATATACGTAGACAAATGTATAAAGAAGACAAAGAAGATTGAGAAACAATCAAAAGTTCAAGCTTAAAAATGAACTCACTGAAAGAGTCAAGTGCAGAGCAAAAGCCAATGAAAGATAGTCACGAGCCAAGGCCAAGACAAAACCTTACCATAGTTAGGTTAAAGGCAATGTACCAAAACAGGTTATAGATAAAAACCTTGTATTTAAAGTACATGTATTAAAACGGGTTATTACATAAAAACCTTGTATTTTATTCTTTCTTTTAAAAATCTGTTATGAGAAAAGTAGTTACGAAAAAGTTATAGATGTTATTTAAACACATGTAAAGTGTTACTTAAAACTTGGCAAAGTTCAAATAAAAACTTGTCGAAGTTATTTCAAGAAACATGTGTATTCCTATTTCTTTTGTCGTATGTAACACCATTATGAAGTTGAGACGTCTTCTTCATTAAGTGTAAAATATAAAAGGGTCCTCTTTTATAATTCATGATTGATTTAAGACATTCATGAGAAAAAGAAAGCATTTTACAAAATAAAAATGTAAGTTATTCAGTAAGTCCTTAAAAATAAAGGCGAGAATAAACAAAATAGAAGTTTAGATAGCAACGGAAACTTCATAATATTAAAAAAGTTTAGACTAAGTATGAACTTAGTCATAAACCAAAAGGTTATTTATACAAAATACCCCATAAAAGGTCTGGGGACTTAACGTTTTCCACAAAACCCTTAAAAAGACCAAGGGTTACAACCACGAAGAGAAAAAACAAACAAAGTAATTAAAAATTTTCACTGGGAACTTGAAGGAACTGAAACACGGACATCAACAGCAGCGGGCTCAACTTGAAGGAGTGGGGATACCCATATCATCTTCAACATGTTCAGAAGCTTCAACCATGGGAGAAAAAAAATCTTGGTTTTGTTGAGTCTTCTCGAGAGCCTCTTTGATCTTGGCTAACTCAGATACTAAGTTAAAATTCTCTTGGCTAACTTCAACAAGGGTATCAAGACGAGAATTTAAAAATGCCTAACTCACTTCAATGGTCGTTTTATCTTTAAGGATCTCATAATCTCTTTCCCAATCAGCAATTTTATTTCTTAATTTTTCATTTTCAGCCAAGGAAGATTCATGAGAAGTTTGGAGAGCAGCATGAGAACTCTCTAAAAAGTGAACCTTACCGGAAGATTCCCAGAGGTCTTCTTGAGTTTGAGTCAGTCTTTGCACGAGTTCACCAGCATATGCCTCTTTTTCAGCTAAGAGAGTCTTCAACTCTCTAATCTCCTCACTAGCCTTGAAAAGTTTCTCAGAAAAAAACGTTTCAAGACGCAACTTCTCTTTACTTGCTTGGCTTGAGGAAGCTTTTACAACTTCCAGCTCTGAAGTCAAGGCCCTTACCTACTGCTCCAAGATGCTTTTATTTTCTTCTCAGGTTTCCACATCAATTTGAAGACCGTTACACTGTTCCTTCCAATTATCCACCTTCATTTGATAGTCACACATTAATTGCTCTAAAAGGGTAACTCTTTTCATTATCTCCGTGCCAATTAAATTTACCTAAACAAAAAAGAAAAGGGAAGATGAGAACCATGAAAATAGTAGAAGGATAAAGTAAAGCTTGAAAAAAGGGGTACCTTTAAAGAAACATGCACTATGTCATTCATCAAGGTCAAAGAACTGTGGCTCTCAAGCTTAGCTCTTTCAACTGGACCAATCAAAGGCTTTAGCCACACGTCTGCTTAACCTGATTTCCTTAAAAGATTACCCTCAGCAGGAACTTCAATGGTGACTTGCCTCATAGTCGTACCTCCACTTGAGGAACCAACCTCAGTATGATGAACAAGTAGAGGGGGAATTGTTGAAGGAGGAACAGTGGAAGCAGTAAAAACAGTTTGGGGAGGAACGGAAATATCCATGATCGACAAAGAAGTAGTCACAGGAATGGAAGTAGAAAAAGAAGCTGCAAGGGGTGCTTCATCATAAACCGGACCAAAATCTTCACTACCAAAATCGTGGTTAAAAAGCTGCTCAAGAGAATCACGAGCAACAGTGGGGAACATCATCAAAATCATCAAGGATCACCACCGGGGCTTCAACAGACTCGGTAAGAGGAATAGAACGGCGAGGGGATGCTTTATCATTAGAGATAATACGTCTACGAGCTCGTGGCCTTATTACCAAGGAACCCTCATCTTCCTCTTCTTCAGAGTCTTGGTCATTAACGACTTTTCTTTTCGATGAAGAGCCCAAAATTATTTCTTGGTCCCTTTCCAAAGAAATACAAGAAGCCACGACCGCCTCGGCAGTAATCCCTCGAACTGCAAATCCTGATAAAAAGAAGGATTAAAATAAATTTTGAAAAAAAGCAATATGTGAAATAAAAAAAACTCTTACCATGATTTTTCACTTTCCAACCAAATCATTGGGAAAGAGTCTTCCAAGATCTACCCTCCATTGGGGCAGTATTCAACAACTTTCCTACCCAAACACGGAAATTGAAAACATCATCCACAACTCTCATGGTTGCTGGAAAAGAAAATGAAAATTAGAATAAATAATCATCAAAATTGAGGGGAAAAAGGTATGAGAAAATTACTCATGTGCAAAATTCCACTTCTGGGGGAAGGAAACATTTCCATCACCCACCAAACCAATGGCGGGGGCAGCAACAAATCGGGCATACCAGCCACGGTCTCTGTCATCCTTTGGATTAACCAGAACTCTTTTGCTCCTTGCTACTAGAGTGAAAACACCATTACGAAAGAGTCGGGGGGAGTAAAGATGAATTATATGGGAGAAAGTAAAAGGCACACCGACCATATTGGTCAAATGCCTCAAACATGCAACAACCCTCCACACTATAGGGCTGATCTGACCTAAACATACGTAGAAAGAATGACAGAATTCTAAGATGACAAGGTCAATAGCAGTTTGAATCCTAAGTGAAAGGATATGTATAAACAAATGAAAATCCCTTCAAATAAGAGGTGATTCTTTGGTTCGCATTAGGAATTATGATGGGGAAGTCATGACTCTAATGACAATCTTTACGAATTAATGAAATCAGACCTTCAGTAATCTGAGTTGGGTAAATATCAGCACGATCTAAAGAAGATACTTGATTTCTAAGAGACTCTCTATCATTATAGAAGGATAATTCTGCAGGAACTATCTCCTCTACTAGAGGTTCACGAAGAGGCTCAGAGGATTCCTTACCTCTAGAGGAAGATCTATGTGAAACAGAACCTCTGGTTCTAGAAGAAGGGCCAGAACTGGATGAAGGAAGAGAAGAACCACGTATAAATGAATACCATAAATTACGTAGTCTACCACCTCCTCTTCTACTCCTATTAGAGGGCAGGAGGAAAGTTATCAACTATGGAGACTCTCCTAGGGTTAGGGTTTGGTGAAGCCATGGCAGTACGAGGAAGGTGAAAAATAAGAATTGAATATTCTGAAAGCTTTGAACTTTAAGTGAGAAAGAGAAAAATAAGAACTATATTTATACTAAGAAGCAACCGTCAAAGGAAAAGGTGCAATGATGGAAAAGTCATAATGAGAACTGTCGCTTCATGTTTAGTGAAACCGTAAAAAAGCCTTAAAAGCTTTGTAAAACTGCAGAACAAATGAAAGGGTGCCACGTGTAATGAGCATTAAATGGAAGTGACAATTAAAGCGTCAAATCAATTATAACATTAATGACGGCAAATATTCCTGCTTTTAATAAAATGCACTTCCCAAATATTCAATTGATGAATAAATGGCAAGTGGGGGGGCCTATCTGTATTGGGAAAAATTAAGTTTACATATTTAAGTGATTGAAAGATAACGTGTCATGACACGAAAGCTGGTCAAACAATGATGATAAGCAAGGAGGCACGAGTTAGAACTATTTAGAACTAATGTAAATCCACCCCTGCCAATGTTAGAACTATTTACTTCTTTTAACAGTTTAAATGATAATACAATAAAGAATTGACATAATTGAAATATTCTAAGTATAAATGCGGAAGCTAAACCAGTCAAACATCTATTTCAAATTCCTGAACCTGGTGCATGAATGCACGAGCTTCTAAAGTAATACATATAAATATCTGAAATAAGTACAACGCTGTCTGAATGAGGTTATACAGCTAAAAAAAGGATGGGGACTCCAGGAGCTGCTGGTGCTGAACAATCGTACCTCAAGTCTTCCCCGCTGGCCAATCCGGGCACACTTATCACCGCTGCTTGGATCGACTCCAAAATCTGCACAGTGTGCAGAATGTAGTATCAGTACAACTGACCCCTTGTACTGGTAAGTGCCGAGCCTAACCTCGACGAAGTAGTGACGAGGATAAGGTGGGTCACCTACACTATAACCTGTATGCAGTATATAATAATGACAGAAAAAGGGATATTGAACAGAATTTACATAGCCAACTGAAATTATAGCCACAACCTCAAGAATAAGCCAGCAGCGGCCAGAATCACCAATCTCTCAACAGTTTAAAAAAAATACCGGAAGCCAACACAACTCAAGTAATGTAAACATATAGATTTTTGCGGCGCGCAACCCGATCCCACCAGGCAACACAAAATCCTCCCTTATTTCACCGTAACAACATCAACAACAGTAAAAAAATATAAATATATTGTGGCGCGCAACCCGATCCCACCATATATAAATACCAGTATCATAATTCGTCCTTATTACACCTGCGACGTGCCGCCCAATCCCACTATATCAGTACCAAACACTCACCCTACACAGTCAAATCAACAGTTCAAACTAAAAGCATTTACGATCAATAAATACCAAACCGAACCCAAGGAAACTTTGAATACTATAGAATCTACTGAAGTAACACTACATAGCGAGACCGATCCAACAATTTACACTTAGAAGGTGCAAACAAGTCAAATTAAGTAATTAGCAGGGATTCGTGAAACTATGAAAAGAGCTAACATTATTAGCAAGAGAAGATATAGATTAACAGGTAGCAGTTAAGCATGGAAAGCATTTAGAACATATAACAGTTAAGACAGGAAAGGGAACAATTAAGGAAAAATAATAAATGAGTGAAAATAGATAATTTGGCGGTGTAAGCACTCTTCACCTCACATATACTCCGTTCACATGAGAATCACATAACAAATAGTTCGAGGGTTCCTAATTCCCTCAAGTCAAGGTTAGACACAACACTTACCTCGCTCCAAAGACCACTCAAAGCTCAACCGCGGCTTTGCCTTTCAAACTAGCCTGTGAACCAACAATATCTAGCAAATTACCAATCAAAAGATTCAAAATAAGCCTTAGGAATAACCCAGGGTCATTAAGAATTTAATTTAGGCCATTATTGAAAAAATCAACAAAAGTCAACACTCGAGCCTGCTTGGTCTAAACCCGAAATTCGAATCAAAACCCGATTACCCATTCACCCTCGAGCCCGAATATATAATTGGTTTTAGAATTCGACCTAAATTTGAGGTCTAAATCCCCAAAATTTCTAAATCCATAGTTTTTACCCAAAAATATCACATTCCATCATGAAAACCTTAGATTCTAGGTTGAAATCTTATAAAATAAAGTGAAAGATTAAAAGAAACTAGTTTAGAATCACTTACCTATGATTTAGGGAAGAAAAGCTCTTTGGAAAATCGCCTCTTGTGTGTTTAGGTTTTGAAAATTTGAAGAATGGGAGAAAAATCCCCTCTAAGTCACTTTTCATCAGCTGCAGATGTCGCATTTGCGACCTAGGCTTCGCAAATGTGATGCTCGAAAATGCAAAAAATACATCACATTTGCAAGGTCCCCCATACTTCTGCTTCCTTTGCAAAAGCGAAGAAATGCTCGTAAATGCGAGTTGATCTGACCGCAAATGAGATCCAATGATCGTAAATGCGAAGACTGCCTCCCCCTGCCCCCATTGCAAATGCGGAGGAAAGTTCGCAAATGCGAACATAAGGCGGCCCAGCTTTTCATCGCAAAACCCAGCCTCTCTTCGTATTTGCAATGAGAAGCTTGCAAATACGAACTCTTCAGAGATCGCAAATGCGATGATTGACCTCGCATTTGCGAGGTTAGAGGCCTGCAACAAAAATCTGATGCACTAGTAGTGTTCCAAGTCCTATTTTCACTATGTAGCATATCCGAAACTCACCCGAGCCCTCGGGACTCCAAACCAAACTTGAACACAAGTCTTAAAACATCATACGAACTTGCTTGCGTAATCAAATCACCAAAAAGTACCTAGAACTATGAATTTAGCACCAAATCTAATGAAATTTCCTAAAAAACTTTGAAACTCCTAATTTCTCAACCGAACATCCGAATCACGTCAAACCAACTCCGGTTCTCACCAAATTTCACAGACAAATTACAAATAATATATTGGACCTGTACCGGGCTCCGGAACCATAATACGGACCTGGTATCAACAAGGCCAAACATTAATCAATTCTTTAAAACCATTAGATTTTCAAATTTTTAATTTTAACAAAAGTTCATAACTTGAGCTAGGGACCTAAGAATCTGATTTCAGGCATATGCATAGGTCCTATATTTCATTACGGACCCCGGGGATCGTCAAAATACGGGTTCGGGTCCGTTTACTCAAAACTTTGACCGAAGTCAACTAAAATCGACTTTTAAGGCAAAAATTCTTATATTTATCAACTTTCAACATAAAAGCTTTTCGGAAACACGCCCGGACTTCACACCCAAATCGAGGAGGGTAAAAATGAGATTTTTAAGGCTTAAGAGTGCAGAATCAAGATCTAAAACATAAGATGACCTTTTGGCTCATAACATTCTCCACATCTAAAATAACCGTTTGTCCTCGAACGGACATAGAAAAGTACATGAGCTGGTGAAAAGGTGGGGATATCCATATGTCCCACTCGGATTCCCGAGTAACTACCTCATTGGGTTGATCTCTCCACTCCATACGAACTGAAGGATAACTCTTTAATCTCAACTGGCGAAATTGTCGGGCTAGAATAGACATTGGCTCCTCCTCATAAGTCAAATCCTTGTCCAACTGGATAGAGCTGAAATCTAGCACATGAGACGGATCACCATGGTACTTCCGGAGCATGGAAACAGGGGATACTGGATGAACTGCTGATAAACTGAGTGTCAATACGAGCTTGTACGCCATCTCACCCACTCTCTAGAGAATCTAAAAAGTCCTGATGTACCTAGGACTCAACTTGTCCTTCTTTCCAAACCTCACTACACCCTTCATGGGTGACACACGGAGCAACACTCTCTCTCCGACCATGAATGCAATATCACGAACCTTTCAGTCGGAATAAATCTTCTGCCTGGACTGAGCTGTGCGAAGTCTATCCTGAATGATTTTAACCTTATCCAAGGCATCCTTTACTAAATCTATACCCAAGAACGAGCCTCCTCCGGCTTAAACCATCCAATCGGCGATCTACATCGCCTACTATATAATGCCTCATATGGAGCCATATGGATGCTCGACTGATAACTGTTGTTGTAGGCAAACTCCCCAAGTGGCTAGAACTGATCTCAAGAGCCTCTGAAGTCAATAACACAAGCACGGAGCATATCCTCTAATATTTGAATAGTGCGCTCGGACTGTCCATCCGTATGAGGATGAAATGTTATACTCAACTCAACCTGCGTGACCAACTCACGTTGCACTACCTTCCAGAAATGCGATGTGTACTATGTACCTCGATCGGAAATGATATACATGGGTATACCGTGAAGACGAACGATCTCATGGATATAAATCTTTACCAACCTCTCTGAAGAATAGGTAACTGCCATAGGAATGAAATGCACTGACTTGGTCAGTCTATCCACAATGACCCAAATTGTGTCGAACTTCCTCTAAGTCTGTGGGAGTCTAACAACGAAATCCATAGTGATACGCTTCCACTCCCATTTAGGAATCTCTATCTTCTGAAGCAAACCACCAGGTCTCTAATTCTCGTACTTTACTTGCTGTCAATTTAGACACCAAGCTATATATGCAACTATATCCTTCTTTATCCTCCTCCATTAATAATGTTACCGCAAATCCTGATATATCTTGGCGGCGCCCGGATGAATAGAATATCAGGAACTATGGGCCTCCTCTAGAATCAACTCACAAAGTCCATCCATATTAGGCACACAAACACGACCCTGCATACTCAAAACTCCATCGTATCCAACTGTAACTTGATTTGCATTACCGTGCCACACTATGTCCCTAAAGACAAGAAAATAAGGGTTATCATGCTGCCGCTCCCTAATGCGCTCAAGCAATGAAGACCGAGCGACCGTACAATCTAGAAAAAGAATGGGCTCAGAAACATCCAACTTCACAAACTGACTAGTCAAGGACTGAACATCTAATGCAAGCGGTCTCTCGCCGACTGGAATGAACGCAAGGCTGCCCATACTCATTGACTTTCTACCTAAAGCATCGGCCACCACATTGGTCTTCCCCAGATGATACAAGATGGTGATATCATAGTCTTTCAATAGCTCTAACCACCTCTTTTGCCTCAAATTAATCTCCTTTTTCTTGAACAAATACTGCAAACTCTGATGATCCGTGAACACTTCACATGACATGCCATAAATATAGTGCCTCCAAATCTTCAGCGCATGATCAATGGCTGCCAACTCAAAGTCATGAACATGGTAATTCTTCTCGTGAACCTTTAGCTGCCACGACACATATGCAATCACCTTGCCGCCCTGCATCAATACCGCACCAAGTCCAGTACGAGATGCATCACAATATACCGTATAAGATCCTCAACATGTGGGCAAAACCAATACTGGCACCATAGTCAAAACAGTCTTGAGCTTCTAAAAGCTCGCCTCACACTCGTCTGACCATCTAAACGGGGCACCCTTCTGGGTCAACCTGGTCAACGGGGCTGCTATAGATAAAACCCCCTCCATAAACTGACGGTAATAGCTCGCTAATCACAAAAAAACTCCAGATCTCTGTAGCTGATGTGGGTCTAGTCCAGTTCTGAACTACCTCAATCTTTTGAGGATCCACCTGAATTCCCTCTGATGATATAACATGCCCCAAGAAGGTGATTGAGATCAACCAAAACTCGTATTTTGAAAACTTAGCATATAACTGGCTGCCTTCTAGAGTCTGAAGAACGATCCAAAGATGCTGCTTATGCTCCTCTCGGCTGGGGGAGTATATCAAGATATCATCAATAAACATAATCACAAAGGAATCCAAATAGAGCTTGAACACTCAGTTCATCAAATCCATAAACGTTGTTGGGCACTTGTCATCCCAAATGACATCACTTGAAACTCATAATGCCCATATTGAGTCTCAAAAGCTATCTTAGGGACATCGGATGCCCTAATCTTCAACTGATGGTTTCCAGACCTCAAATCGATACTTGAAAACACTTTGGCACCTTGAAGTTGATCAAATAAGTCGTCAATCCTTGGCAATGGATACTTGTTTTTGATGGTAACTTTGTTCAACTACCGATAATCGATGCACATTCTCATGATCCAACCTTCTTTGTCACAAACAACACGGGCGCACCCCAGGGCGAGACACTAGGTCTAATAAAGCCCTTATCAAGAAAATCTTGCAACTGCTCCTTCAATTCTTTCAACTCTGGAGTGGCCATATGGTGTGGCAGAATAGAAATGGGCTGAGTGCCCGGGCCAAATCAATACAGAAGTCAATATCTCTATCAGGTGGCATCCCCGGCAGGTCTGCAGGAAACATCTCTGGAAACTCACGAATGACTGTTAGTGAATCCATAGAAGGAACCTCCACACTAGAATCATGGACATAAGCCAAATAAGTCAAATACCCCTTCTCGACCATATGCTGAGCCTTCATATATGAGATAACCTTGCTGGTAGAATGGCCTGGAGTCCCTCTCCTCTCCAGTCGAGGCAATCTCGGCAAGGCTAAGGTCACCGTCTTGGTATGACAATCCAATACAGCATGATAAGGTGACAACCAATCCATGCCCAAAATGACGTCAAAATCAACCATATCGAGAAGTAGAAGATCTACGCTAGTCTTAAGACCTCCAATGATAACTACACATGAAAGATAGACACGATCTACCACAATAGAATCTCCCATGGGTATGAATACATATATAGGAGCACTCAAAAAATAATAAGGCATAACCAAATATGAAGCAAAACAGGATGACACGTATAAATAAGTAGAACCCGGATCAAATAGAACTGAGGCATCTCTACTACAAACTGAAACCATACCTATGATAATTGTGTCAAATGACTCAGCCTCGGGCCTAGCGGGAAAGTCATAGCATCGGGGATGGGCACCACCACTCTGAACTACATCTCCAGGATGACTTCTTGCTGGATGGCCTCCACCTCTAGCGGCCTGACCTCTACCTCTAACAGCCTGACCTCCACCTCTAGCTGTCTGACTCATACCTTTGGCTCCGTAGACCCTACCTCTAGCTGGCTGAGCGAGCGATGGTACAACCGATATCAAAATCATGGCATGAGAACTCTGTTGTGGCGCACCGCCCAATAATCTCTAACAAGTCCTCCTGATATTCCAAAAACCACCACACTCAAAACATCCATCCTGGTGTTATGGCTGCTAAAACTAAGACAGACCCAGGCGGGCCAGATGACCACGTAATAACTTTGAAAAAGAGGTGCACTGATAGGAGCTGCTGGTCCACTGTAGGCTGGCTACCCAAAATGAGGCACATAAGGACCAAGACTCCTTGAAGCACTATGGGATGCCTGAAGTGCTGACTGATATGGTATGGGAGGATGACCCATACCAAAAGTACCCCTACCTCCAAATGAGGCGCCACTAAAACCACCTGAATGACAAGGTCTCTTGTCAGATCCCTGACCACTCCTCTAAGCTGGAACCATATCGACTCGCCTGGAAACATTGGCAGCCGCTTGAAAAGAAATCTCATTCCCAGTCTCCTTAGCCATCTGCAATCAGATAGGTTGAGCAAGTTCCTTAATAAACCTCCTCACCCGCCCCTCTCTCTCGGTAGGAAGCAAAAGAATAACATGATGGGCCAGATCCACAAATCAAGTCTCATACTGAGTGACAGACATAGAGCCCTGCTGAAGACGCTCGAACTGCCTCCGATTAGTACTATGCATAATTTGGTAAATGCCGAATTACCATACCGAAACCAAAAAAATTGGTATTTATTATTCGATATTTTGGTATTCGGTATGGTATTTAGTTTAAATTTTAAGAAATATTGGTATTTTAAAATAAAATACAGAAATACCGATACCGTACCGAAATATATATTATATTACACAATACACATATTATTAATTATAACATAAATATAAAAATCAAAAAATTTGATTTCCTTTATTCTCTAAGTTCATCAATTAACTTTAAGCAAGTAACAAGACATTTCTAATGATCAAATTTATTCTTTTATGAACAGTTTTCTCTCTCTAAGTTGTTATTTGCTAGTTTTAGACAATACTTTTGTCAACAATTGTTTTTAGTTTTGTACTTTTGAGTACTTTAATTTAGAATATTATAATTTATAACTCTATGCACTAGTTAGTATTCAAACCGAATAAACCGAAGTTACCAAATCGAATAAATCAAAACCAAAAGGAGAAAAATCAAACCATACCGAATTTAATTAGGTACGGTATTGGTATTTGCATTTTAGGAAACTGGATACCAAATATTCCGAACCAAAATATCTAAATACCATACCGTACCGACCGACAAACACCCCTACCTCCGATAGTCCTCTCTTTGAGTGATAGGAATGAACTTCTCAAGAAATAACTTAGAGAACTGGTCGCAAGTAAGAGCAGGAGACCCATCTGGTCTGGTCAATATATAATCCCTCCACCATTTCTTGGCGGAACCCAAAAAATGAAATGCAGCAAAGTCGACCCCATTGGTCTCCATGATCCCCATGTTTCGTAACACCTCATAACAACTGTCCAGATAGTCCTGGGGATCCTCTGAAGATGCACCACTGAAGTGAAGTGGGAAGAGCTTGGTAAACCTATCTAACCTCTACAAAGCCTCAGAAGACATAGCTAATCCATCCCCGGTATGTGCCGCAACACCCGACTGAACTACCCCAACGGGCTGGACTACTAGAGTCTGAAACTAGGGAGCCATCTGCTCTAGAGTATGGGTAGCGGGATTCTGTGCTCCTCCCCCAGCCTAAAAGATGGATGGTGCTATAGGAAATGTGTCAGTCTGGTCTATACTCTCCATCAGGCCTACCAAACGAACCAAAGCATCTTGTAGTACTGGGCTGTCGATGAACCCATCTGGGACCTGAGCTTGTCCTGCTGGCACGGTCTGGGCTGGGGCCTCCTCATCAAACTCTACCCGAGGCTCTACCGCTGGTGCTGCTGCTCGAGCTCGAGGCTGAGCTCTACCTCTACCTCGGCCTCTGGCATGACCTCTGCCCCTTATAGGAGCTGCTGTTGGGGGCTCTAGCTGCTTCTTAGCTGAAGATGCGGTACGCGTTCTCACCATCTGCGAGAGAACATAATAGAAGAGTTTAATTAGCAATGATAGAATAAAATCTCACAATAGAGAAGAATAAAAGTGAAACCGTTCCTCACTTCATAGCCTCTGGAATATAAGTACAGACATCTCCATATCGATCTTCCAGACTCCACTAAGTTTGCTCATGACTCGTGAGACCTATGTAACCTAGTGCTCTGTTACCACCTTGTCATGACCCGAAATTTCCACCTTCGGGACCGTAACGGTGCTAACATCTCACTTGCTAGGCAAGCCAACATTAGAACAATTTACTTCTCTTAAAAGCTTAAATGATGACATTAATATTGAATTGAAATAATAGATATGTTCTAAGTATAAATGCGGAAACTAAACCATCCAAATGTCTATTACAATTCCCTGAACCTGATGTCACAAGTGCACGAGCTTCTAGAGTAATACATATAAAGGTTTGAAATAATTACAAAGCTATATGAATGAACATATACAGCTAAAAAGAAAAGAGAATGAGGACTCCAGAAGCTGCGAACGTTGAACAGTCGTACCTCAAGTCTCCGACAATGTCTGATCCGATCATGCTAATAATTGCCACCGGGACTGACTCCAAAATCTGCATAGTGTGCAGAGTGTAGTATCAGTACAACCGACCTCATGTACTGGTAAATGCCGAACCTAACCTCGACGAAGTAGTGACGAGGCTAAGATGGGTCACCAATACTATAACCTGTACGCAATATATAATAATGAGAAAGTAATGGAAATACTGAAAAGAATATAAACAACCAACCGAAAATGATAACTACAACCTAAAATATAAAAAAGTGTCATCCAGAATTACCAACCTTTACCAGTTCAAATAATAATACTGAGAAATAACGCAGCTAAAAAATGGAAACATATAGGTTGTTGCAGCGCGCAACCTGATCCCACCAGACAATACATATTCCTCCCTTATTCCACCATATAAATTTCAATAACAGTAAATAATATACATTTGTTGCGGCGCGCAACCTGATCCCACCATATATCAGCATTAATATCATAATTCACCCTTATTTCACCATATCAATATACCCTTATTTTACCTGTTGCAGCGTGCAACCCGATCCCACTGTATAAACATATTCACCCTTATTCCACTATATCAATCCACCCTTATTAAGTCGAATTCTTTACCGAATACGCCAACCAACCCCTTTCTTACTACCCTTTCAGAAGGTAAGGCATAAAAATTGAGATTCTCGTAATTAATGATCGAAAGCGCTGTTCCTTGATAAAGTAATTAAGAGATCTCCTTATTAAACCCTTATTCGATATTTTATTTTGCATACAAACCAAAGGTGGGAAGCAAAGGTGCGGTCCAGCTGCAGGAAAGACCAATAGTAGAGACAAATTCAAATAGATTCCCGCCTCCGGGCGGGGGTTCCCCGCGGGGCTATTACATCCCCCCTGGTGTAGCTACAAGCATAAATCGATTTATAAAATTACATAGAGTGATCCTAGAAACTATTCACAAGCTTGCGCACACGTGGGAAAGTTGGAGCTTTCTGAGAATAGAGAACCCCGGACAGTCGTGGAGGCCTGAAAACAAGGCAGGTCCCATTCCTTGTCCTAATGAAGCAACTAAAAAAAAGTAATGTAGAGAATAATATCCATATAATAAAGCTTTCTCAATCGGCCAATGATCCTTACTGTGCGCTGATCGTGGATAAGACACTTAGAAGAAGAAAAGATTAGACAAAAATGGTTAGCTGCAAGGTGACTGATAGAAAATAAGTTATTTTTAGGAGGAAAATGGAATCTATCATGAAAAATCTGGGATGAAGACTTAAACCCACAGTGTCAAAGAGGTAAGAGAGTACCATCTACAATGTTAACAGAATCTTTGATAGGTAAAAGAGGTAGACAAAAAAACTAAACATCTTTTTTCTTTCGCACGAGAAGGAAAGCACTTTTGGGGGCTGACGCTAGTCCTTTGGATGGTTTAACGCGACTAGCAGATGACGTTGTGCTCAATCAAATAATGGACACTGACTACGATTTGGATTGTCTCCCCAGCTCAATGGAAAGACAACCCCGTTCTACACTTCATCAAGACGAAAATCATGCCTTGTCTATTCTTCCAAGTACCATTTGCCTTTTTCTCAGCCGACTAGCAAAACAACAAATTCAACCGTAGTTAACCTTTAGCTAGAACAACTTGACTTTATAAGTGAAGTCCTTTCATGCGTGAGGAACTGTCTGAAAGTGAAAGACATCATTAGTAGGCGCAGTGAATCGACAATCAGGCAATTTATTAAATGATATCCGTATAATGAATACCTTTTCTGAAGCCATACCACGAATCTTTTATCTTCTAGTAAAGGGTCAGAATCAGTCCACTAATGACTTACTTCTTCAAGTTAGATCCTTTCCATCGGTCGCATCTGCCCTGTCTCAATCGGTCAAGCTGTATCGGTCAACTATAGGAAACTGACCAATAGCTCTTCTTTCTTTTGTTAAAGATTAACGGTCATGTTTAAGCATTGGTGCATAATGGGAGGCTAGTTCAGTATATTACCTTTCCTGTAGTTCTTTAATTTAGGAGTTTCTGATTTTAGGATAGTAGCTTCAGTTGATAGAGTAAGCACTCATTTCGTTCTTGCTTGCTTTCATTCTGTTATGAGAGAGAGCTGTTATACGTCTATTATCCTTTGACAAATGAATTTTCGCTGGAAAATACAAAGTAGGATTCATCCGTGTGGTGAATGAAAGAACATTCATTGAATGAGTTGATGCTAAACCTCATGCTCTTCAATAGAGTCAAGGTTGTATGCATTACTGGATTAATAAGAATTAATAGTAATAGAAACTAGGGTCCACGTAGGCTATTCAGATGAGGTATGCTAATCTATGATCTACTAATGTAGCTAGTGTTACTGAAGTTTTTGCTAGATATGCTATTGACTTAACTGGCTCTAAACCCTCCCACCAGATAAAGGAATGGAATTCACGTACAGGTCGTCGTCTACACTTAAAAGCTTTCTTGTCTTCACTGATCAACATTTAGTTTGGCCTAAGATTTTATAATCCGATGCATCACTTACTTTTCATCATCGTAGGGTCCATAACCATTTTACTACCTATTTATGTGGTTGATATCTCGATCACTGGCATAATCACTTAGCCTTTAAGGATGCAGGTTCTACAGTTTGAGGTTATTCCCCGCTAGCATGGGTCAGGTGGGATGGGGGAGCGGTCGAACATGCAAAGGCACAAGTCGAGAAAGGTATCTAAACTAAAATGTAAAAAAGCATGCAAAAGAAAAGGCCGGCTTTTCTTTTTGCTAATGATTCCAAAGATTCTACCATCGAACATCGAATTCTTGGCGTGTCTTTCCTTGTTCTCTTCGTTGCCTCATCTCTCTAATCTCTCCTATAAATAACAAGGCCCCTGCGAAGGTGGTTAGCAACCGAAGACAAGATTCAAGGGCGTTCAGCCACTTGACTGTAAGGATAGGGGCTATTTTTGTAGTTTCGCTACTTGCATTGCAATTCTCGCATGTTTTGAGGTACTTTTCAGCATAAGAGCACGGTATTCACACCTCCCATCTCATTCTCTAGTCATGTATTCATCTTATTTATTCTAGTTCTCGCTCATGGATGCTTCTGTTCGCGATTAATCTATTTTCAAGAAAAGATGCAAGAAAAGTCTACAGGCGCACCAGTGAAGTGATCCCCGCCCGAGAATCACGAACGGAGCTATTATTCTTCTCTAAAAGTAAGGGACTAGGGATCTCAAGTCAGCCTTTCTCTATGTCTAAATAGCTAAATATCTCTGCTTACAGTTGTGTCTTGAACCTATTCTTTACTTTATTATTCTCTTGAATAAAGAGTGAAGTGATTCCAAGGCTGGGATCACAAACGGGGATGGAAATAGAAAGAAGGCCAAGAAAAGAGATAGATCACATCTTGGCCAAGTGCCAATCCTCGTGGTTTGAAAGAGAAAAAGAGTGGAGTTTCGAGCATAAGAATCATATATTTTCTCATTTCTTTTTTGTAGTAAGAAGACACTAAGACGCCTAGCGTAGTCCTTCCCCCATCAAAGAGCCACGTATCCAAGGTTGACCACATCATCACTATTTTTATCAAGGTGTGGCCACAGTCTCAATTGGGTCATTGTTTAGTATGCCCGAGTTTGACAATAGCTGTGGATATTTTGAGTCCCTCAGAATGCAACTCCCTTATGAGTTGGAAGCCAAAACAAAGGGATCACCGTTCACGTCACGTGAAGGCTCTCTCAGAACATATACCAATCTTTTATTAGAAAGAAAGGAAGAGAACAAAGAGGAGTGCTCCACTTTGAAAGAGAAGGAATGGAAAGAGCAGGCGACATCTCTTGTCGTCTTCACGGAATTTATTCATCTGAATGAACAAAAAAAAAGAGTCGAACTCTCTTTGCTTCGGGATCGAAAATGTCAGCCGATCAGGATCAAAGATCACTGCCTAGTGGCAACGAACCCACTAGGAAGATCCGCCTTTAAAGAAAAAAAAGATAGAAAGAAGGATGAATTTCTCAATTTGGCTGGAGAGGCCAGAAAAGCATTGAGGTTAGACCGAGCATTCCTTCTATTTCTCAATGCTTTGGCGATTTTGAAACTAGAATTAGTTGCATACTTTTTTATCATAGCCAGGGTCAGCTCTAGTCTAGCAAGTAGAGAACCTGAGACCAAAGGTAGGCTACTATGCAAGAAAGCCTAGTTTAAGGAGGGCGGAAGGTAGAGCATGGAGAATTTTCTTATTATGTACTTCTTTTTGTCTAAGTCTTTTCTTTTTTCGGCTAGCTCTAGCCCTAGTAGAGGTCTGTGTAGACTAGACTATAAGTGTAAGGCCCCATGAAAACTTGTACTCAAAACCTAGTAGCTCGTGGTGTCAAGTTCTGAATATGTGTTAGGAAGTTTGGACCCTTTGTACTGATCTAGCATTTAAGAATCAAGAATCAAAGTTTCCAGAAAAGTGCTATTATGCGGTCCAGAATGCGGTCGCAAATCAAGTATGTGGACCGCATTTTTATCGCAAAGTGAGTTAGTGTGTTAGTCAAATTTGAGGTCAAAAATGCGGTGCATTATGCGACCGCAAATCAGGTATGCGGACCGCATTTCTGCCGCAAACCCAAACAGAGATTTCAGAGTTTTGGAACACTTTTACGCTCCATTCTGCAGACCGCATTTCTCCTTTGTGTTTGCAAAGTGCGACCGCAAACCTGACTCGGGCTCCTATTTTTTTCTAAATTTTAAACCCGACCCCTTCTTCAATAAAACACCACAACCCCTTATTTTAACATATTTTCTGAACAAACTAGAGAGAGGGAAGAGAGAGTTCTTGAGAGAGAGAGTCCTACCTTCATCAATTTGATTATTCAAAGTCACCCGGGCCGGGAAATTTCAAGCAATTGTCTCCATCTCTGTTCTTGCAGGTAAAATACCCAGCCCTTTTTCATTGGTTTTCAGATTTTTTTTAAAAAAAGATGATTCTCATGCATTGATTCTTGAAAATAAAAGTTGAAAACATACATGCACGTTCTTTAATACCTAAAATCTAGTAATAAGAATTGGGTAGGAGTATAGATTTGCAAAAGGAGCGGTTGATAACTTAAATAAGTTCGGATAGTAATTGTGAACTTTAATTCTAAGATATATGTGTTAACTTGTGAACTAGATTGTCGGTACTAGGCTGTTGGTGAACTGAAGTAGAAGTAAAAAGGGGAAATTCGATTCCAAGCATGTATGTCTAACTTTAACCTTTGTGAAGTCACCTTGTTTGGTGTACGAGTATTTGGTATGTATTACCTATATGGACTATTTGTGAACTCTTGTGATTAATATGCCTTGAACGTTGTTGGTTAAGTTTCCCGATATAATGGTATAAGTAAATGGCAACAAACCATGTGTGTGTGTGTGTGAATGTATTTATGTGGTAAGAGCTGTGTAACAAATGATAGAAAGAAATCGTAATTGATGCAATTGAAATAACTGTGGTGATATCATATGTGACTTGTCATGGGAATTATCGTTGTGACTTAAATTATATACGAGTTATTGTATATGATGGAAATGGTATTGATGGTTATGAAAATTCTTTGTGAATTGTTGTTGTTATTGTTGTGTGAAATATGATTGTCCGGTGGGATCGGGTTGCGCACCGCAACACGAAGTAATAAGGTGTGGGTTATGGTGATAATAGTGGCTGAGGTAATAAGGGTGGAAAAGTGATCGAAATCACTATTGAAATGAAAATATGTGAAAGTTGTGAAATCATTGATGTGATGAAATAATGTTGAAAGGGGAAAAAGAGAGATTGTGAAACTTGTTTGGCTTTGGTTGTTCCTTTCATGTGTATTTGATCGTTGATTCTATTACTGTTTGTTACTTGTGTATTGTTTGATTTTACTTGGGGTAAAGTTTGTTTATACATATCAGTACAATTCAAATGTACTATCGTCCCTTTTGCTGGGGGCGCTACATTCGTGTTATGATTGCAGGTGGTTCTATAGCAAGTACTCCAGTCCACCGATAGTAGCACTCCTTCGCTTACCATCAGCTGAATTGGTGAGCCCCTTTCCTCTCTGGACCCTACGTGGATCAAGCCGCTTTTCTTCCGGGAGTCTTATTTTTTAGTATTTGTGTAAGGTATAGCCGGAGCCTTGTTATCGGGAAGTATTGTAAATCTCTTTTGTATCCTTAGAGGCTCCGTAGACAGGAAATGTAGGCTATGTACTTATGTGTTTTGTATTTGGGCAGTGTAACTTGTAAACCACGCTAAGTAACCATGTATGTTATGAATATTTCGTAAAAAGGTGTTTAAATTAAAAATGGCTATTTCCCTTGATTAATGAGTAATGAAGATACGGGGTAACACGTGGGATAGAAAAGGCACCCAGGTCCGCTTTACTGGGGCTACCCGATCGAGCGCCGATCATGTCCCTCGGTTTTGGGGCGTGACAATAAGGGCCAGCGTCGAAACTAACTCTTCTAAAACCTGAAATGGGGAAGGAGAAACAAAGGAAGGACTAGCTATTCGATTGATTTAGTTTTTATTACCTCGTCTGCTCTCTTGTTCATATATTGGTTTTTAGATTTGATTCCTCGTATGCTCTAGTATAAGAAAGATAGACTTCTTTTCTCTATACTAGTAAGAGAGATTGAACCTACAAGCGCTAACCTAACAAAAAAAAACCTCCTCTAGGGAAATGGCCCTGATGCGTGTAATAGAGAATATGCATGCTTGGCTTACTTGAATCTGTGTTGGGGATGGGATTGCCTACCTGTCTAGTTAGCTTGAATGAAAGTGTAAGGCAACGCCAAGAGCTAGTAGTAAGGCATTGGGGATCGTAGACCACTAAGGAGAGAGGCCAATCTTCCTACTCATCATAGGACTTAGCTGGGAAGAGACTTTCTTCTTCCCCCTGTCTATGTGGGAGCAACCTTGTCTTTTCCTTTGTACTATTTTTAGTTGATAAAGAATAAGCTCAGAAAGCGGATAGGCCGATGGTAGGGAAGGCTAGCACACATCATTCTTGAAGAATAAGTGAGTTTCACGACGAGTCCAGCTCGTAGTGACCTAAGACTGTGTTTAACTTTCATGTAAACTCAGTATTATTAATATCTTGGTCTGATTGCTTATTTTTCTTTCCCTCATAAATAATGTGGGAATAAATTATGAGAATCTAAGTATTATATGTATCTTTTCCTGTTTCAAATTAATATATATTTTAGTTATTTTTAAATAGTGGTGTCGACCTATTGTTTAGACTATAACATGTATTATTTTTAAATATTATTAGTTACACGCACATATAAGAAAAAATTATAACTATATCAGATGACACACTTTAATAAGAAATGTCTCTCTCACCGAATAAGAGAGAGAATCTTTTGGAGTATAAGAATTAAACTCCGCACTTAAATGGTGGAAGAGAAAATAACTCCATTAAAGAATGTATTCATTAGCTTTAAAAGAGTTTTTTTTTTTAATGTTTGATCATAAAAGAATAGAACTTTCATTTGCCAATTCCTATATTAAGTACTCGTATGATCATAGATTCTGTCAATTTTTTTCCAAAAAATATTTGGCAAAACTTATTTGTTTATAGATTTTATCCATATCTTAGCAGGTCTTTAAAATAAAATTTTTAAATCTCAAAACTAGTTCTATACATGTTTTTGGCCTAAAATATTATCGTTGAATTTTTTAATAATTTTAAAAATTACCCCAAATTTTTTTATTTTATAAAAAGAAGTCCACCATCTATTATGACTCAACTAATCCACCAGCTAATTACTATCATTTTTTTTTGGACGATAGAACTTGTAATATTTTTGTAATTTGACGAATTGTAGTAGCTAGTAATTGTGTTATTAGTAGTTAATATTAAAATATTAGGACATAGTTTTAGGATAGTGTATTATGTAGTTTATTATAAAAATAATAATTTTATGCCAAACTTATCAATGTTCAGGACTATAGTTTGTGATGATGACAATGAATGACATAGATGAAGGTTCTGCATAAACAGGATAAGCAACTTATTTGTTTGTTTGTTATTGTTGGGTATTTTTGATAGTTTGTAGAACTTACATGCATAAGTTACATTTCATATTTTTCAAATAAAAAAGTGAAATATGTTATGAAAATTATATCCAAATAAAATTTCATCTTCAAGCCAAAGCTCATCAAAATCAGATTATTTAAAATAAATTTTAAAATTTATAACCAAATGCTAGCTAAGAGTCATGATTCCACCACAAAAAAAGAAGATTTTTGAAAAAAAAAAACGGGGATTATGTTATGAAATATAACTCAAAGTAACAAAATGGAACAAGGAAATAAAACAAACTAAGAGATGTAGAGAGAAAGAGAGGAAGAGAGATTCTTATTTCTTCTTCAATTGTGTGTATTTTCCTATCTATTACAAGGCCTTTATATAAGCATAAAAGTGAAGAAAATATGTCATGGAATATGTCATTGAACATACAAAATATGTCATGGAATAAGTCATTAACCATTTGAGATGAAGATCATGGAAGAGGAGTAGACATCCAACATAATGTGATATTTATTATAACACTCCCCCTTTGGATGTCCATGTTGCATTGTCTTCATACAAAATTGTGGGTAGTTTGTCACATTTCAAACCACATTTATCTCGAATGAGACGTATTATAGACCTTAACCACACACACTCTCGACTTGCTTCATGAATAGCAATTATCTCAGCAAGATTAGATGAAGTAGCCACAATTGATTGCTTAGTTGATCGCCAAGATATAGCAGTGCCTCCACAGGTAAACACATACTCTGTTTGAGATCGAGCCTTGTGGGGGTCAGATAAATACCCAACATCAGCATAACCAACAAGATCATGACTGCTACTATTGCCATAAAATAAGCCCATATAGGTAGTCCCTTTTAGATACCGCAATATGTATTTGATTCCATTCCAATGTCTCCATGTAGGAGCAGAGCTATATCTTGCTAAGACATTATTTGAAAAAGTTAAGTCAGGCCTTGTAGTATTGGCAAGATACATTAGTGCACCAATTGCACTAAGATATGGTACTTCAGGATCAAGTAGTTCTTCATTCTCTTCTTAAGGTCGGAATGGATCCTTATTCACATCAAGTAATCGAACAACCATCGGAGTACTTAATGGATGTGCTCCATCCATGTAAAACCGTTTCAATACCTTTTCTATGTAGGCAGATTGATGAACAAAAATTCCGTTTGCCAAATGTTCAATTTGCAAACCAAGACATAATTTTGTCTTTCCGAGATTGTAACGACCCGACCCGTCGTTACGGGAGTTACCGCCCCATTTTCCCCATTTTATACTTCGATATGTTTCATTATATGTGTTTGAAAAATTTGAAGTAATTCGGATAGAGTTCGGTTAGAAATGAGACAATAAGTCTCTTTATGAGAATGTTAGTTTGGAAAAGTCAACCAAATATTGACTTATGAGTTAGAAGGCTCAGAATGGATTTCTGATGATTCGACTAGTTTCGGGTGATGATTTGTGACTTAGGAGCGCAATCTGAATTTAATTTGGAGGTCCGGTGTAGAAATAGGCTTGAATTGGCTAAGGTTGGATTTTGGCGAATTCCGGTTGATAGGTGAGATTTTGATCCGAGGGTCAGAATGGAATTCCGAGAGTTGCAATAGCTTGTTAGGTGATTTTGGATATGTCTGCAAATTTTTAGGTCATTCAGACGTTGTTTGGTCGGGTTTTTGATTATATGCGCATTTCGGAAGTTTTAGTTTAACTTGGGCTTGAATCCGTGGTAATTCGATGATTTTGATGTTTATGATAGTGTTTTTATGTTACGAACAAGTTTGAATGAAGTAATAGAACATATCTGTGCATTTGGTTGAGGTCCCGAGGGCCTCGAGGTGATTTCGGATGGCTAACGGGGAATTTTAGCATGTTTAATGCAGCAGAAATATTGCAGAAAATTTTACTCTATGCGATCACATAGGTAAGTCTGCGATCGCATAGAAGGTTCTGAGGGTGGTATTTTTGCTCTATGCGATCGCGTGAAGGAGTGTGCGATCGCATAGTTAGAGAAACTTGTTCAATGCGATAGCAAGGGTGACTGATGCGATCGCGTAGTTGGAAGAGGCAGAGGTAAGCGATCGCAATGGTATTTTATGCGATCGTATAAGAGGATTTCAGAGCCCGGAATTTTTAGTCTATGCGATCGCAATTGGACTGATGCGATCGCATAGAAGGAGACGTCTGGGCAGAACAGTTAAGGGTTAAAATTTCAGTCGCGACCCTAATAATATTTTCACAATTTTTACTCCGCCAAGAGAGGTTTTTGAGCGATTTGAAGAGGGTCTTCAACGGGTATTGCTTGGAGGTAAGTTTCTTGACTAGAAAATATCATTTTTGCAAGAATCAACACTCAAATTCATGAAATTGAGTAGAAATTGTGAAGAACTAGGGCTAGGTTTTTGAAAATGAATTTTGGGGATTTGAAAGGCCATTTGAGCTCCGATTTTAGTAAACTTTATATGTACGGACTCGTGGCGAGACGAGGAATCCGTTGATGCGATTTTTGGAATTTTCAAGAAGTGGGCCCGGGGCTCGGGTTTTACCAATTTCGTGAATTTTAATAATTTTTGAGTATTTTTGATCGGGTTATGTTTCTTTAACCCATATTTATGTATTCGTTGTGATTTTGACTAGATTCGACGCGCGAGGAGGTTGATACGAAAGGAAAAGATATTACAGACCATTCTACGGCCGGTTAGAGGTGAGTAGTTGGTATATATGATGGCCTGAGGGTTTGAAACC
>MU724387.1:54440-70750 GCA_026770625.1 Nicotiana glauca | reverse complement strand
TTTGGCATATATTGATGGTTATGAATTGCAACTCTTTTACATTTGGGAAAATTTAGAAGAGGAAATACTACTCAATTATTGAGAAATATTGGGTAGTTGCTTAGACATCAATTGCATATCAAGAACCGACCATTAGAAATATATCATATTAATACCGATAGCATTACACTTCATTAAAGGGGACACAACCTTGGTTTAATTAATCTTATTAATTATCATATCAGAAATTCAAATAGTTATCATTCCAAATCAACTGTTTTCCATACTCTCGATACCATCACTCTACACACCTGTTACTATTAACCGAGTAGAATTACGCTCTCAGTCGGGCAACACACTAAGTTAAGTAACCTTTTCACACCTATTCCCTATGGGATTCGACCCCAACCTTGTTGGATTATTATATTTGACATCGACCACCTTACACGAATTATTAAAGTGTAATTTGAGCGTATCAGTGTGTCGACGTAAAAGAAGCTTCTAAGATACTTGAAGAGGTGCATGATAGAACCTGTGGTCCGCACATGAACGATTTCGTCTTGGCAAAGAAAATACTTAGGACAGGTTACTTTTGGATGACCATGGAGATGGATTGTACTTAGTATGTCCACAAATGCTTTCAATGTCAAGTACATGACGACATGATAAAAGTGCTGCCAAATGAGCTCAATGCAACAAGCTCACCTTGGCCATTTACCGCCTAGGGAATGGATGTTATCGGTCCGATTGAGCCCACTGCTTCAAACAGACACCGATTTATTCTTGTAGCCATTGATTACTTCACAAAATAGGTAGAAGTTGCATCTTACAAAGCTATAAGCAAAAAAGTTGTCGCAAATATTTTCAAGGATCGTATTGTCTGCCGATTTAGAGTTCCTGAGTACATTATTACCGACAATACAGCCAACCTCAATAGTGATCTAATGAAAGCTATATGTGAAACTTTCAAAATCAAGCACAAAAATTCCACCGCCTATAGACCTCAGATGAATGGAGCCGTAGAAGCCACCAACAAAAACATTAAGAAGATACTAAGGAAAATGGTGGATAATCACAAGTAGTGGCATGAGAAGTTACCCTTTGCTCTATTAGGATACTGCACCACAGTTCGCACATCAACCAGGGCAACCCCCTACATGCTAGTTTATGGTACCGAGGTTGTCATCCAAATCAAGGTGGAGATTTCTTCTTTACGAGTCATACAAGAAGTTGAACTCAGCGATGTGGAATGGATAAGAAGTCGCTATGAACAGTTAGCCCTTATCAATAGAAAGAGGATGAACACAGTATGCCATAGCCAACTTTACCAGAACAGAATGTCTAGAGCTTTCAACAAAAGAGTCAAACCGAGACAGTTTGCACCAGGGCAGTTGGTATTTAAGAAAATCTTCCCGCATCAAGATGAAGACAAAGGGAATTTATCTCCTAATTGGCAAGGTCCGTACATGGTTCACAGGGTCCTGACAGGAAGAGCACTCATACTTGCAGAAATAGATGGAGAAATCTGGCCAAAACCAATTAATTTAGATGCTGTCAAGAGATAATATGCTTAGATACTTTGTATTTCCTCATTTGATGTAATTGAACTACGCTTGACTTGATTCCTATTTAAGAGGGGATATATAGGCAGCCTTATAGGTTCGGTCATATCATAATAAAATTTCCATTTCCCCTAAAATAAGAAACTGGGGCAGAATTTTAAGGAGGGTACTCAAAATTCCAGATCAAGTCCAGCCAGCGCCACCATATGTCAATAACTAGGGATTTTGACGTGTTCTATGCTCCTTCTTGCTTACTCTTTGATCATAAATTCATATAAAATAGTCCTAAAAGGCTCATAAGTTGTGCTTGGTTGTAGGTTTGACCAACAAAGTGACGAGATGTCAAAGATCAGCTCAAAAGGAGTGAAATATGCACAAGTACCAAAGACAAGGTAAACTCAGGACAAACAGGCCTAGTGCGGCCGCACTACACTTTGTGTGGTCCGCACTAAGGAGATTCAGAGACTGGTAAATCAAGTGTCAAAGCAGTGCGGCTATAGTGGAGATTGTGCGGTGCGCACTGAAAGCTCCACGGCCGCACTACCATTATGTGCGGTCCGCAGAAGAGAAGATCAGAGAGATATAATTTGCCAAGGTTCAAGCCAGCGCGGCCGCGGTCCATTATGCGCGGTCCGTGGAGCCTGAGTTCAGAGAGCCAAGATTTCAAGTCCAAGTGCCTAGTGCAGCCACAGTCCATTTTGTGTGGCCCGCACTAACCCCGCAGGGGTATTTTTGTCTAGTTTTTCCAGCTTATTATAAATAGAACCTTTTTCCATTTTTAGGGTATCAGACATTACAATACAGTAGTTGCGCTCGTGAGAAGGAATTTCTTAGCCATTTTTGGCACCTTTACATAGTTTTAATCATTGAAACTTTGTATTTACATTAGTAATTAATTAATATGTCTTTCTCTTCATCTATTTCTCTGATTTTATCTTCAATCATGAGGAGCTAAACCCATTAGCTAGGGTTCTGGCTCAATCCTAGTGTGGGTAATTGATGGGTGTTGTGATTTAAGGTTAGATTGATTATGGGTGTTTGTTATTTGGGGTCAATTTTATGGTTTAATATATGAATTAATGGTTGCAAACACTAGTTTGTGCTAAGTTGACTTGGCTCTTCTTGAGAAAGAGAGCCTATGTCTCTAAAATTGACTCAACAAGGAATTGGGATGGACTCAAGAGATTTGATAGTCCCAATTAAAGGGTTAAACCTCGAAAGAGTAATTACCCAACTTGAACCTTAGTTGCTCGAGCAAATATGCATACCCAATTGGTCTCGAGAGAGTCAATTGGGCAAAACCACTCTTTCTACCGAGAGGTGTAGAGTGGGTAGTATTGAATAACGGTTATAACATATTTACCCAATCATGTCAATCGTTCCTTAGATGCAATTACCCGTCAATTAGCCACCTAGGTGAAGGTCACTACCCTAGTGCCCATTATACTATTAGATACAACTTGCAACAATTTAATCTTAGTCTATTTTAGTTACAATTATAAGTTGTAGTTTGATCATAGTAGAATATAAAGAAAAACCAAAAATGAATGGAAGATCAATTAAGAGCATACATACAATCCTAAGTTAAATAGATACTCGACTCCAATCCTAGCTCTCTATGGAATCGATCCCGACCCACAAATCAGGTAAAAGCTATTGCAACCCTCTCTCGCTACTTTTTAGTGGTGTGGAGTTAGCAGCGATCACATGCCAGGAAGTCAGTAATCAGTCAAGAACTGGGGCAGAATTTTGAGAAGGATTAGGGTCCGTCATCCGCAAATAGTTAAAAATCATCTACCAAACTGGGGCAGAATTTTGAGGAGGATCCTTAATATTCAAACATAAGAGAGCTGCAATGCCTTTGAAATGTGTCACAGTCGCTAGTTCACAAAAAATAACTTGATATATCAATACGCTTCCAAAATGATTCTATTTTATCAATGAATGCATATTTTTCAAAAATTCTATTTTTCATAACGGTCAGGTGCTACCTAGGGAAACTCAAAGGGGGCTTCTATAGCGCAGCAGAGCAAGGCCGACAGATGAAGCAAGAACCAACCTCCCCTCCTAAAACTTACGATTTGTCTTTGAACGCAGGAGCATTTGACGTAACGATAGAATTCTCGAAACATGTATACACAAAGCAAATTCACCATCCATCCGACCATCAGACACTGAATATATCCTAGATAAGACATACTCTACCTTTATCTTCTTTTTCTCTCTTTGCATGAGTCTAATCCTTGACTCCATATTTGTATGAGTCTAATCCTTGGCTCTACATCTACATGAGTCTAATCCTTGACTCCATATTTACATGAGTCTAATCTTTGACTCTACATTTGCATAAGTCTAATCCTTGACTCCATATTTTCATGTGTCTAATCTCTGACTCCACATTTTTATGAGCTTAATCCTTAACTCCATACTTGCATAAGTCTAAGCCCTGACTCCGTACTTGCATGAGTCTAAGCCTTGACTCCATACTTGTATTAGTCTAAGCCCTGACTCCACATTTGCATGAGTCTAATCCTTGACTCCATACTTGTATGAGTCTAAGCCCTGACTCTATATTTGCACGAGTCTAATCTCTGACTCCGTATTTGCATGAGTCTATTCATTTACTCCATACTTGCATGAGTCTAATCCTTGACTCCATATTTGCATGAGTCTAATCTATGACTCTACATTTGCATGAGTCCAACCCTTGACTCCACATTTGCATGAGTCTAATCTATGACTCCACATTTGCATGAGTCTAATACTTGACTCCATATTTGCATGAGTCTAAGCCCTGACTCCATACTTGAATGAGTCTAATCTCTAACTTCATATTTGCATGAGGCTCATCCTTGACTCCATACTTGCATAAGTCTAAGCCCTGACTTCATGACTAATCTTTGCCTCCATATTTGCATGAGCCTAATCCTTGGCTCCATAATTGCACGAGGCTAATCCTTGCCTCCCAATTTGCATAAGGCTAATCCTTTCCTCCCCACTTGCACGGGACTATGCATTGTCCCTTCTTTGCACATATATCGCTCTATCTTTACTACTATTTACTTGTTGTTTAATCGGGCTAAGCTCTGCCCTCCATCTCACAAGACTAAGACTTGTCTTGTTACATCATATTATCGCATCTCATGGGTTGAAACATCGCCAATCTATTCAAAGTCACCATAGTCTAAAGGCATTATTCTCATAGCCGGAAGACCATGCCATGGCCTGAGGATCTCTCGAACTTGCATATCATTATTCAAAGGCGTTATGGTTCGGAGGCACCATTTTCATGGCCCGAGAACGCCATTTCATGGCCTGTGAATCCCTCACTAAACAATTCATGGCCCAGGATGTCATCTTTAACCATCCAAAGATAACCTTCATGGTCCAAAGGGAATTTGCATCATGTTTAAATTTTTGAAAATACGTTTGTAACATCTCTTATCTGCAGCTAACCAGTAAGCAACCACTATCCTAGTAGGATCCATCTCGCTCCCATTCCCTTCAACCGTTCCGAGCCTTAGACGCTCACCGTAGCCGCTTTCGTATTTCGTATCCGTTCTTTTAATAATTTCATTATCATACTCCGCAGGTGAATCCAAAACTACACATGACCTGATTTCTGTAAAACCAGGAATATGTAGGCGACTCAAAAACCAGGGCTCGGCCTCCGTCTTTCAAAACATCCCATCCGGTCAAAATTGGCCATCATTTCTTTACCAGAAAATTCTTTCATCCTTCCCGAGTAAAGATAGGCAGCTGTTGATACCTAATTTTTTTCTATATATTTTAAATATGTATAAATACCTTCAAATAGCATATAGATACATATATAAGCATGCACAAGGTTTTTATAATTTTTCCATGATTTTAAGGATTTAAATTGATTTATTTTCTTCCCTTTTATTCATAAAACCCCAATAATTATTTCCTAAATTATTGTTATGATTATTTATTCATTTAATTTCTATACTTATACCAAAATATGGTTAATAATATTTTTATGCATTTTTATAATTATATTTAGTATTTTTAAGTTAAATTGCATATAATTGCAATGTTAGCCCGTTTAAAGTATAATTACATTTTATATGTGCAAAATTGGTTCATATATTTTTAAAATGACAATTATATATGTTAAATTATTTTGGTGTAGAAAAGTTATTTTTTAGAAAATTATCTATTATTTATTAAAATTAAAATAGGGAAATTAGCTATTTAAATCATAGCCAGATTTAGCTTTCAATTTTAGCCTAATTCTAACCCAATCCCAGCCCAATCTCCTATTAAATAACCCGAAACAGGCCCCAAACACGTCCTAACCAACCCAAAACCCATCGGATCTTGGACGTTGATCTAAAAGAAAAATGGCCCTCATTTGTTCTTTTCTTTTTAATTCATACAACCCCCTCTCCCAACCCTAAAATCATTTCCAAACCCCCGCCGCCTTTGAATTCTTTAGTCTTATCTCTTCTCTCAACCTAACCCTAGCCTTCTTCAACCACCGCCTCCCTCTCCGGCTATCTTCGGTGATCACCTTTCAACCCCAAGCCTCCAATGGTTTCCCCCTCGCCTTGCTCATCATCTCTGAGGACTTCAAGGACCCTGGTCCATGACAACTTATGTCTTGGGCTGCTGTTTTGGTTGTTGATGGCTTCTTCTTTATAATTTTGGGCAAAATCACACCATATTTGTTACGATCTTTGAAGTTTATAGCAGGTTCTTCGGTTTATATTTTTGGGTTTCCTTTGAAACCCTAACTTTTGTTTGAATCTCTTAGATCTGTGCTATTTTTGACGATTCAAGTCTGTTTCTCTTTATGTTCTACAGTGTTCTCATACCTCTCTTTAAAAATCTTTAATTTTAAGCCGTTTTTACTTCCTATAAAGTTAGAGTTTCTCGGAGTTTCTTCTACACTTGTTTAAACTGATTTTTTCTTTATATTTAAACCTCTTTCCTTGCTTATCTTCACTGATTTTATATTCTTACTGCTTTTTAACTCGCCTATGTTAAAAAACCCTAATTTTTAAATATCTTCTTTGTCTTGGTTCTATGTTAGCCTGGCTACTTGATTCTTGTTAAGCTTCTTTGGTTATCGTAATTCGAATGTGTTTTACTCAGTCCTTAGCCTACTTATATCTTCTGTGTGATTGTGTTCATCTTGTTGTTCATCTCTTGCCTCTTCTGTCGATATTGTTGACCTTGCCTATTTACAACGTCTGTTTGATCCTCTCTCTATTTATATGTTGAAGTATAGAATCATGACTCCCTCTTGATTGATTCTGATTTTATTAATTGATGGTTTTATTGAAAGATTTTCTTTTAAAACCCTAAAGTTCTACCTTGTCCGTTTAAATTGTCTGATTTCATTACCTTATTTGTTATGGTACTTTATTTTTACTGAGTTATTTCCTTAATTGAGGTTTTTGGAATTTAGTCCTAATTGACTACCCTATGCTTACTGAACTTTGATTCTTTCCTTATTAGTCCTGTACAGATTTTCTTTTTCTTGCCTTATATGTTGCTATTTCTTACCGTATGAATTGACCCCCTTAACTTAAGGGAGTACTTTCTTGATTTTTTAATTGATTGATTATGAGTTCCTCAATTATTATGCTACTATGATTCTTACCTTATTTAGTACTTGCTTTCAAGCTATAAATACTATAGTCTTTCATTAGCACAAGACACAGACACTTGGGTTCAAAAACTATCTCCCATACTTTAAAAATATCTACTCTCTCTCTTGTGCAATTTGCTATTGTTAGCCGGTTGCAAGCCAAAGCTAACCATTTGTGCTCTCTTGTTCTTCTCATTCTGCTTACTCTAATCTTCACTAGTATGTCCTAGTTTCAATTAAAAGTCCCCACAACAACATGATTCTCTCATTGTTTCAGTTCTTCTTATTTCTGATTTGCTTCTACTTGTGGTTCTATTGTGAAACTTGTAGTTAAGAAGTATACTATCAGCATGTTATTATTTCTCCCTCTTCCTTTAGATTAGTATATCCCACTTTATGTGTGTTTCTGAGCATGTCTTACCAATTTTCTCCTACTTGTTGTATGCTTACCATGTATAAAACCCCATGAATCCCAAATCCCTATCACCCCTTTATGTGGTTGTGTTCTTTATGTCTGGTTTTGTGACTATTCCAGTGTCATATGTTTCTGAGCATGTCTAAACCAGTCCTAGACCCTGGTTGGTTTCTGTGTTTGCAGTCAAATGTTCTATGTGTCCCAAACCCTTTGTCCATGTGTGTGTTTATTGAATTCAGTTGGTCCTGTGAACCAGCTGTGTTTGGACTTTGTTAACTACTCCAATCTCTTTTTCAAACAATCTCTACTGAATTGCTTTCAAAAAAGGCTTTTGTTAAATACAGTTTCTTACTAAGACCTTTTCAATCTGTGTCCATCACTTCTCACTCTACTCTTAGTCAATAAGTTCTGCCCCCTCTAGTATATGTACTGCCTTGGAATCCTTTATGAACCCTCTGAACTTTGGCAAACTGAGTCTGGCCTTTCCACACTGCACTTGTTCAATTCTGAGTTGCTAAGTCTAGGTGTAAGCACTGCTCGGGATCCTTGAGATCTTTAGGGAACTTTGATGTACCTAGACTCTAATTTTGTTGATAGAACTGAGGCATATGAGACTATTGGAGGCTTTGGGAAGCCTGGGCCTAATTGAAGGATCCCTATAGAATATCTTCTTGATTTTCTATTTTATTTATGTAATTCATTGCCCTGTAATAATTTGTAAACAGATATTGGGGTATTTGGTGGAAAGGGGTGGGTAGATACATATTTTCTAGGGTAATACGGGCAGAAATCCTGCTCTTAGGACTTTACTTTTTTCAATTCTGTTTGTTCTACATAGAAAACATGCTCTTAGGACTTTACTTTTTCAATTATGTTTGTTCTAAATAAAAAACATGCTCTTAGGACTTTACTCTTTGAATTTGATTACTTTGCCAAATAGAAGTCATGTCCGTAGGACTTCACCTTTAAGTTTGTTTACTCATCAAGTAGAAACCTTTTCTATAAGGTTTTACATTCTGTCATGTTTTAGAAACCATGCATATAGGTTCCAAGAAATCAAGTCTTAAAATCAGCTTAATAATAGACACCATGTTTATAGGACTTAATTCAGATATAGTTATAATGAGTACTTCTGTATGTTGCCACATTTGCAAACCGACTAAAATTAGTAATACACCTAGATATCATGCTTTTAGGGAGATCTAATCGCAATTATGTCTGTTAATCTTACTTAGTCTAATAAACCAACTTGATCACGCCTGGTTCGTTTTAAAATTGGTCTTAGTAAGTATTAAGCATTTCCTGAAATAAGTTCTTCAAAACTTTTCCAATCTCATTAGATATCATGCCTATAAGTATTAAAGGAGCCTATTTCAAAAATCTATTTGTTTTTGCATTAATATAGATATCAGTTCCTGCGTATATGCAATCCTCTAGGGCGTTTTCAATATTCCATTCTCTGAAACCGTATCTATCGCTTAATGTTTTCTGATCCTAATAGGCTTTAAAAGAAGTCCTTAGGCAACTGCTAGGGTATAATTTCTGAACCTAAAAATGGGTTTATTTATTTTTTTCATATTCACTTAGATATCTTGCTTTAGGAAATTGTCTAATAAGAAACCTTAACTGTGTTCGAGTCGTGTTTCTTATGTGCTTGTTTGAGGAGGAAACTCTGAGCCTCTTAAATTGCTCCCATTATGTGTGAAAGTCCTAAATGCTTTTTTATTATCGCCTTAGAATTTTTGCCTTTTAAAAACCTTAGGGGTACATCTAGAACCACCTTTAGGTAGAGGTCCTAAATCTCCCAGGACCATTAAGAAGGGACGGGTAGTAGCAAGCAATAGGAATCATTGACCAAACACTCGTTTTGCATGACCAATAAGGGTATGGGAAGGGTATACATGGATATGATGACTACGCGCTAATGTCACGTGTAACCCTTCAATGAGGAGTGTTTACCGGACATTGCGTGGGTGATCCTATAGGATAAGCAACCAGACCCCTCTTTACCAAATCCATTCTTTAAACCTTTGTTTTACAACTTGTTCAAAACTTTATCTTACTACTTGAATTATTCTAACGTACTTTACTTGCAACCTATTTGTTTCAACTATTTATTTGTAATGGACTAATTTGTGAATATAAGTTCGGCCAGGACCCACAGTTGTAGACCAAGAGGGGTGACTAACACCTTCCCCTCGAGGTTACTTCGAGCCCTTACCCTAATCTCTGGTAATGCAAACCAACCTAAGAGTTAATCGCTCTAGGTTCCCTAACACACCATAATACGTTAGGTGGCGACTCTTCCAATACCCAATTCTCTAAAGGAAATGAGTCATTACACCCCCTGAATGTCAAAACTCGTACCTCTCTCCCCGTTAAAAAGGGAGGGAAAAAAGGGGGCGCAAAAATGGGGGGTCTTATTTTTGTAATATAGCTTTTGACACTTTGCTTGCAAATTATGGTTTCGATCACAAAGTTTCTACTCCTTATCATCCTCAGGCGAGTGGACAAGTTAAAGTATTAAATAGGGAAATCAAGAGTATATTGTCAAAGGCGGTCAATGCAAATAGATCCGATTGGTCAAAGAAATTGGATGATGCTCTATGGGCTTATAGGACTGCTTACAAGACTCAGATTGGTATGTATCTGTACCAGTTGGTGTTTGGGAAGACTTGCCATCTACTAGTTGAGTTAGAGCACAAGGCCATGTGGGCTTTGAGGAAGATGAATATTGAATGGGATGTGGCAGTAAATTTTCGTGTGGAGTAGCTTAATGAACTTGATGAATTTCGATTCCATGCCTACTCCAGTTCGTCCTTGTACAAGGATAAGATGAAGTACCTTCATGACAAGTATGCTCTTAGCAAGGATTTAAAAGTGGGTGATTTGGTTCTCTTGTTCAATTCTCGGTTACGTCTGTTTTCGAGAAAGCTTAAGTCAAAATAGAGTGGACCTTTTGATGTGGTGCTTGTGACTCTATTTGGTGCACTTGACTTGAAAAAAATATGGAGAGGTCTTTAGAGTTAATGGGCACAGAGTCAAGCACTATCTTGGCAAGATTGATGACAGCCACGTGGTGGCAATGATCCATCTAAAGTGATTTGATGGTAACCCATATCGTGCCGTGACGTTAAATCAGGTGCTTCTTGGGAGGCAACCCATGTGTCTTTCTTTTTATTTTTCATTGTTTTTCTTTTTAGTGTAGGATTTTCTTTTGGACTAACTGATTGTGAGATGTGTGCAGGATTGTTTTATGTAGTGTAAGACCAAGTTGGGAAAAATGTGCACTCTCTAAAGTATGCATTGCGGTCGCATAGAATTTGTTGCGGCCACGAAGGCCTTAATGCCGGGGCAACAAATCAATTTGGTCAACAGTGTTGATTGTTAAAGAATGGGGTTTCTCTAAAGTTTTCCACCGTGGTCGCAATCCATTTGATACAGCCCGTGGTAGACCACTGCGGTTGCAAAGCATTTCTTACGGTCCGCAGTGGATGTCTCCCCAATACTTCATGTTAGGTATAGTGGGTCCTAGGGTTCTTTTCTATAAATAGGACCTCATGTCATTTACCCTTTTTTCTCTTTGCTCCCTCAATAGTAAAAATCACTGTTCATACTAGCCCTAAGCACACATTTTACCCATTATCTCTCAATCATCTGTGTGCATCTCATATCTGGTACTTCAAATTCCTTCTAATCTCTTAGCCCATTTTTATTTGCCTTGGCGATGGATGTATTGTCGCGTCACATCCAAGAGGAGGTTCCTTGGTGTATGCTATTTGCCGATGATATAGTGTTGACTGACGAGACGCGTAGTGGAGTTAACACGAGGTTAGGGGTTTGGAGACAGACCTTGGAGTCTAAAGGTTTCAAACTAAGTAGAACCAACACGTAATACTTGGAGTGCAAGTTCAGTGATGGGACCCACAATGCAGACATAGAGGTTAAGCTCTATGCTCAAGTTATCCCTAAGATAGCGAGTTTTAAGTATCTCAGGTCTATTATCCAGGGAAACGGGGAGATTGATGAAGATGTCACGCATCGTATTGGAGGGGGATGGATGAAGTGGAGGCTTTCTTCCAGTGTTTTTAGTGATAGGAATGTGCTGCTAAGACTTAAGGGTAAGTTTTATAGAGTGGTGGTTCGACCGGCTATGCTGTATGAGGCTGAGTATTAGCCAGTCAAGAACTCCCACGTGCAGAAGATGGGAGTAGTAAAGATGAGGATGTTGAGATGGATGAGTAGATGTACCAGGAGAGATAGGATTAGGAATGAAGATATTTGTCACACCTCCTTTTGGCGCTACCGCACCCCGCGAAGGGTGTGGTAAAGGGAGTTTTTCCAATTAAAGGACAATCGAAACGAGATTCGTCTATTAAGATATTCAGAGTCGCCACTTGGGAGATTTATAGTGTCCCAAGTCACCGGTTGAATCCCGAATCGAGGAAAGGTTTGACTCTGTATTATAGTCCGCGGACCAGAAATCTAAGTAAGGAATTCTATTAACCCGGGAGAAGGTGTTAGGCATTCCCGAGTTCCGTGGTTCTAGCACGGTCTCTCAACTATCATATTTGGCGTATTTATCTGATTTATAACATGCTTTAACTTATGTGCAAATTTTAACCTTTAACCGCTTTTAATTATTTTTTTAAGGAAAATTAAACGTCGTTTAAAATATGTTTTTGGATCACGTCACATGAAATGCACCCAGATCCTCGACACATTTTATTCAACGTTTTGGGATTTGGATTTGGGTTGCATGAAATGCACACCCGAATTTAGGAAGGTAAAATTATTAAAGGTGCGCCTAAAGAGACTATCGCGTTATTATTTTGGGGAAGGCCGTGCAATTCGTTAAACGGCTCATCCCGAAGTCTAAGTATTTTAATATATACATTTATCGAGGGCCCCCGCGATTTGTACAATTTTGTTGGGCGAGGCACACCTCTAATTCTAATTTAAAAGCGAACTACATTCCGCTATATTTATTTAAAGAGTTAATTCAAGGTTATTTAAAACATATTGCAAGCCACACTACATGAAATGCACCCGTGGTTCATGACACACTTTATTTAACCTTGTTTAAAATTAGAGTCGGGTCACATGAAATGCACCCCCGATTCCTTTAATCTAATTCCGTAGTTCAGTTGAAGAATAACGAACAAATTTCTATAATATGACAAAATCATGCTCAGCTATAACCAATTCGAGTAAACATACGAGTAGATAACTAAGTGAGCAAATTCAAGACTATGGCGAACAATTACATAAGCAACGGAATCATAACTAGTTGGTGAGCATATGAAAGATTAGTTATTTTTATTAGCTAACTTCGACACTACAAGACCACCATTAATTGTGAAATTGCATATTCAACAGAATCATATATTAACAAAAATCGTCCGAATCATACAAAACTAAATCAAATGCGAAACGATCCAAAACATTAGCGAGAAGAACAATATCGGAAAAGAGCATGCACCTTTATTTCTGCATATTTTCAACGTATACAACGAGAAAACGAACCTTTTATGACGATCTCAAACTTTGAACTCTCCAGACAGAACTCGAACCAGACCGGAACCACGAACAACGACTCGACTCGGAACCTTGACGAACTCGGAGAAACAGCAGGTGGTTCGACGTGGGGAAAACAGCAGCAGTTAGAAGCAGGCGGGGCTGGTGGTTTCGCTGCTGCTCGTCGCAGTGCTGGGCTATTTCGCGTGGTTTCAGCTGGAGGGTTTGTTTGGGTGTGAACTGGTGGTTATGGTGTCGCTGAGAAGAAAGAGAGACGACGCAGCAGCAGCTGGTCGTGAGGCTGCAGAAATGGCGTTTGGTTGTGACGGCGACGATGAAGGTTTGGGGTTGGTTTCGTGGAGGAGAAGGATTGTTTGCTGGAGCTGGATGGGGCAGCGCACTGGCTGGAGGTGATGACGATTCTGTTGGTGTATGTCTCTGGTTTTTTCTGGCGTGTCGCTGGGTGGTTGACAACGAACAGCTTGTGGTCGACTGGAAGGAATGGCTGGTCGACGGGTTCAAGCTGAAGGCGGGCTGGATGGTCGTCGATGTTGGTCGTGAGGACGAGCTGGGCGACGGGACTGTTTGGTTGTCGTGAGGGAGGTCCATGAGGGTGCTTTGTGTTTTTTCGGTGATGGGCAGTGGTGGCTTTGAGACGTGAAGGAGGTGGAGTTATGGTCGTGGTGGTTTGTTTGGTGGAGATGGTGGCTGGGCGGAGCTGGTTCTGGTGGTTTGGTGAGGGAGATGAGGGCGTGAGGGGGCTGTTTGGGTGTTAGGGTTTGTTGTTTTTTTTTGGCTTCTTCATGAAGAAGAAGAAGCAACAGTCACGTATTCCCTTCAAAAACGTGAGCCCTTTCAAATGTGTCAAAATGTGTTCAAAAAATATTCACACACACCCCTCCCCCTCTCAATTCATCTGTGTATGTATATGTGTATTTGTGTTCAAACATTGTGAGAGGCCAAAATGAGAGGGGGCTCACGTGGGTTGGGTACCCAAGAGTGATGGGTCTTTCTCGTGCTCTGTCCGTGTCCCCCACGTGTGTCCCCCCACGTGTGGTGAGCTCGGATTATTATGGGCTAGGTCCGAAAATTAGGCCTAATAATGGGTCGTTTGAACCCGAATATTATTCTTTGCCCGGAACCGAGAATAAAAATACGATATTATTTAATTAATCCTATGTAAGCAAAATAACTATAAAAATAAGACTGACAATTGAAACAAAACTATTTTTATATTTTTTCAAGATTACAATAACTACAAAACATTAATAAAACTATTTTTTTGTAATTTTTGAAATTATATAAAGATTAAAAATAAGGTGCTATTTTTGTATTTTTCAAGTTTATGAGAAATACATAAACTAAAATTTATATATCTTTCTTTTTTTTGTATTTTTCCATTTTTGTGATGAAAATAAAGTGAAAGAGTCAAAATTAGCTGAAATAGCTATATTAGACCTAAACTAAATATTTTATGCTAAAAATATAAAAAATCTTGGGGAGGGTCAAAAATCACACGTCTACAGCTGCCCCTCTTTGACTGGAAACACAAAGAGTTTTCAGACAAAGAACCACTAGACAGGTTTTGACCCGACCCTTATTGGGAGAGACTAAAACTAAAGGAAAGGAAGAGAGTGTGACCGAGCGCTGGTATCTGAGCTGCCTACATATCCTTGGCTATAAAGGAATCAGGTCACGTGTAGTTCGGAAGTGAGTGAGATGATTGAGTATACCGAGGTGAAGAGCCGATCCAGGTTCCGTTCTGTCGAGGTTCCGGTCCGCGGTCCTGCTATTACATCAAAAATGAAAAAGACTAACTAAGCCTATCAGCTACTAGTTACAAAATTCCTATCTATAAGTCTTCCGAAGCTTGGTCTCGAGTCTTGAATGGTGCTTCATGCAGACTTTGGATTTGAACCTTGATGCTTGCTAGTTGTAGGTGCTAGTTCATCCTTCTTCGACTTTCTGGATCAGGACCCGACTTGCAGTTCTTGTGACCTCGATTATGTCTTGAGCAGACCACATCTTTTCTCCACTTCTGCACTTTGGATGCTTTTTTTTTCTTTTTTCTTTTCTTTTCTTTTTTTTGGTTGTGACTAACTTCTGTTGATCATCTCAGACTGTTGACTCGCATTTTTAAGGCGAGCTTCTGCTACTTCTAACTTGGATTGAATGCTGGGGATTTTTGTTGTAACCCTCCGCTCTCTGGGCGGGATCCTACAACCAAAACAAACAAAACAAATAAAATTTTTTCCCTAGTTTGTACTTGGAAGATTCATGAGTCGTTAGCAAAATTGTAGACCACTTCTACTACTGATGCAATGATAAGAGTAATCTAAAGACTAGACTAGGATGTGCGTCTCCTACGAGTAAACCCAAGAATTTTGACTAGCAAATATGTCTGCTAAAATAAAACATGAATGAACCAGACTTAGGAAGTGCGTCTCCTAAAGATGAATTTAAATAACCAAGACTAGGAAGTGCGTCTCCTAGGGGTGACTTTTTATGATCAAGACTAGGAAGTGCATCTCCTAGGGGTGAAAACTTCAGTGACTAAAACTAGGAAGTGCGTCTCCTATAAGAATGACTTGAAAGATCTTGATTAGGAAGTGTGTCTCCTATAGGTAAAACTTCAATGAACCAACTAGAAAGTGTGTCTCCTATGATTGAACTATTGATTTAGGAAGTGCGTATCCTATGTGAAAATAAACCTAGGAAGTGCATCTCCTATGGGTAAAAATAAACTTAGGAAGTGCGTCTCCTATGGGTAAAAATAAACTTAGGAAGTGCATCTCCTATGGGTAAAAAATAAACTTAGGAAGTACGTCTCCTATGCGTGAAACTTTAATGATTTTAAACTAGGAAGTGCGTCTCCTATGCATGAAAATAAACTTAGGAAGTGCGTCTCCTATGGGTAAAATAAACTTAGGAAGTGCGTCTCCTAGGGGTAAAAATAAACTTAGGAGGTACATCTCCTATGGGTAAAATCTCAATGATTTAAACTAGGAAGTGCGTCTCCAATGAATGAAATCTTAATTTAGGAAGTGAGTCTCCTATGGGTGAAAATAAACTTAGGAAGTGCATCTCCTATGGGTAAAAAATAAACTTAGGAAGTGTGTCTCCTATGGGTGAAACTTTAATGATTTTAAACTAGGAAGTGCGTCTCCTATGAATGAAATCTTAATTTAGGAAGTGCGTCTCCTATGCATGAAAATAA
>MU724387.1:17250-48459 GCA_026770625.1 Nicotiana glauca | reverse complement strand
GGGGGGGGGGGGGGCAGCGTACTGGGGATACAGAAGCTCCGCCGGCTTAGCAACTTATCCGAACCTCGTTTTAAAATGGGAGTAGACTCTATACAGAAAAGAAGTCACACGAAGTGCACCCTTTTTCATGATGTAGAAGATTCAAAAAGGATAGGGGTTTCGGCATAGTTTATATACAATTCACAAAATATCAAAGCGGTAAAAACAGTCAATTAGCACATTAAGCATAGATCATGTAACAAAATCATATAAAGACAAACACAACAATTCATTCTAAGCTCGAATTTTAACCCTGAACCAGTGGTTCTGGGTTTAATCTCCAGCAGAGTCGCCAGAACTGTCACACCTCCTTTTGGCGCTACCGCACCCCGTGAAGGGTGTGGTAAAGGGAGTTTTTTCAATAAAGGACAATCGAAACGAGATTCGTTTATTAAGAGATTCAGAGTCGCCACTTGGGAGATTTATGGTGTCTCAAGTCACCGGTTGAATCCCGAATCGAGGAAAGGTTTGACTCTGTATTACAGTCCGCGAACCAGAAATCTAAGTAAGGAATTCTGTTAACCCGGGAGAAGGTGTTAGGCATTCCCGAGTTCCGTGGTTCTAGCACGGCCATTCAACTGTCATATTTGGCTTATTTATCTAATTTATAACATGCTTTAACTTATGTGTAAATTTTAACCTTTAACCGCTTTTAATTATTTTTTTAAGGAAAATTGAACATCGTTTAAAATATATTTTTGGATCACGTCACATGAAATACACCCAGATCCTCGACACATTTTATTCAACGTTTTGGGATTTGGATTCGGGTCGCATGAAATGCACACCCGAATTTAGGAAGGTAAAATTATTAAAGGCGCGCCTAAAGAGACTATCGCGTTATTATTTTGGGGAAGGCCGTGCAATTCGCTAAACGGCTCATCCTGAAGTCTAAGTATTTTAATATATACATTTATCGAGGGCCCCGTGATTTGTACAATTTTGTTGGGCGAGGCACACCTCTAATTCTAATTTAAAAGCGAACTACATTCCGCTATATTTATTTAAAGAGTTAATTCAAGGTTATTTAAAACATATTGCAAGCCACGCTACATGAAATGCACCCGTGGATTATGACATGCTTTATTTAACCTTGTTCAAAATTGGATTCGGGACACATGAAATGCACCCCCGATTTCTTTAATCTAATTCCGTAGTTCAGTTGAAGAATAACGAACCAATTTCTATAATGTGACAAAATCATGCTCAGCTATAACCAATTCGAGTAAACATACGAGTAGATAACTAAGTGAGCAAATTCAAGACTATGGCGAACAATTACATAAACAACGGAATCATAACTAGTTGGTGAGCATATGAAAGATTAATTATTTTTATTAGCTAACTTCGACACTACAAGACCACCATTAATTGTGAAATTGAATATTCAACAAATCATATATTTACAAAAATCGTCTGAATCATACAAAACTAAATCAAATGCGAAACGATCCAAAACATTAGCGAGAAGAACAATATCAGAAAAGAGCATGCACTTTTATTTCTGCATATTTTCAACGTATACAACGAGAAAATGAACCTTTTATGACGATCTCAAACTTCGACCTCTCCGGACAGAACTCAAACCAGATCGGAATCGGAACCACGAACAACGACTCGACTTGGAACCTTGACGAACTCGGAGAAACAACAGGTGGTTCGACGTGGGGAAAGCAGTAGCAGTTAGAAGTAGGCGGGGCTGGTGGTTTCGCTGCTGCTCGTCGTGGTGCTAGGCTGTTTGGCGTGGTTTTAGCTGGAGGGTTTGTTTGGGTGTGAACTGGTGGTTATGGTGTCGCTGAGAAGGAAGAGAGACGACGCAGAAGCATCTGGTCGTGAGGCTGCAGAAATGGCGTTTGGTTGTGATGATGACGATGAAGGTTTGGGGCTGGTTTCGTGGAGGAGAAGGGCTATTTGCTAGAGCTAGATGGGGCAGCGGAATGGCTGGAGGTGATGACGATTCTGTTGGTGTATGTCGCTGGTTTTTTCCGGCGTGTTGCTGGGTGGTTGACAACGAACAGCTTGTGGTCGACTGGAAGGAATGGCTGGTCGACGGGTTCAAGCTGAAGGCGGCCTGGATGGTCGTCGATATTGGTCGTGAGGACGAGCTGGGCGACGGGACTATTTGGTTGTCGTGAAGGAGGTCCAGGATGGTGCTTTGTGTTTTTCCGGTGATGGGCAGTGGTGGCTTTGAGATGTGAAGGAGGTGGAGTTATGGTCGTGGTGGTTCGTTTGGCGGAGATGGTGGCTGGGCGGAGCTGGTTCTGGTGGTTTGGTGAGGGAGATGAGGGCGTGAGGGGGCTGTTTGGGTGTTAGGGTTTTTTTGTTTTCTTTTGGCTTCTTCATGAAGAAGAAGAAGCAACAGTCACGTATCCCCTTCAAAAATGTGAGCCCTTTCAAATGTGTCAAAATGTGTTCAAAAAATATTCACCCCCCCCCCCAATTCATCCGTATATGTATATGTGTATTTGTGTTCAAACATTGTGAGAGACCAAAATGAGAAGGGACTCATATGGGTTGGGTACCCAAGAGTGATGGGTCTTTCTCCTGCTCTGTCCATGTCCCCCACGTGTGTTCCCCCACGTGTGTCCCCCTCACGTGTGTCCCCCCACGTGTGGTGGGCTCGGATTATTATGGGCTAGGTCTAAAAATTAGGCCTAAAAATGGGTCGTTTGAACCCGAATATTATTCTTTGTCCGGAACCGAGAATAAAAATACGATATTATTTAATTAATCCTACGTAAGCAAAATAACTATAAAAATAAGACTGGCAATTGAAACAAAATTATTTTTATATTTTTTCAAGATTACAATAACTACAAAACATTAATAAAAAAGTATTTTTTTGTAATTTTCGAAATTATATAAAGATTAAAAATAAGGTGCTATTTTTATATTTTTCAAGTTTATGAGAAATACATAAACTAAAATTTATATATCTTTCTTTTTTTTGTATTCTTCTATTTTTGTGATGAAAATAAAGTGAAAGAGTCAAAATTAGCTGAAATAGCTATATTAGACCTAAACTAAATATTTTATGCTAAAAATATAAAAAATCTTGGGGAGGGTCAAAAATCACACGTCTACAACATCCGGGACAGAGTAGGAGTAGCCTCCGTGGAGGACAAGATGCGGGAGTCGAGGCTGAGATGGTTTGGACATGTTAAGAGAAAAAGCATTGATGCTCCAGTTAGGAGGTGTGAGAGGTTGGCCATGGAAAGTTTGAGAAGAGGTCGAGGTAGGCCTAAGAAGTATTGGGGAGAGGTAATTAGGTAGGACATGGCGCTGCTTCAGCTCACTGAGGACATGACCCTTGATAGGAGGGGGTGGAGGTCGAGGATTAAGGTAGAAGGTTAGTTGGTAGTTTATAGTTGTTCACTAATAGTCTTAGTAGTAGTCAAGTCCCTTCATATTCTTAGATTTTTATTATTTTATGTGGTTTTGTTTGCCTCGGTTATTGTATTCCCTGTTGCTATTATTTGGTGCTACTTATCCTTTTTTTTTTAAAAAAAATTATTTTTTATCTTCCATATTTCTTCCTCCCTTGATTTCCTCTTCTTCTTCTTGCCCTTCCTAAGCCGAGGGTCTATTAGAAATAGCCTCTCTACCTGAATTAGGTAGGGGTAAGGTCTGCGTACAGACTATCCTCCCCGGACCCCACTTGTTGGGATCAAACTGGGTTTGTTTTTGTTGTTGTTGTTGTTGTTGTAGTTTCAATTTCTTTTTCTTCCCTTTTCTTTTAATTTGTAGCTTAGGGTTGCTTGATAATGTTTAGATTAGGGTTATTTGGTGAATAATGTTGATTAAACACTTAGGAGATCAATAAGATGTGCAAATTAGGTTAAAATGGGAAGAAAATTGAAACCCTAGGTTGGTATTGTTGCTTGTGCCTTACTGCGGTCCGTGGTGGATTTATGCGGTCCGCAATGCCATTTTATCCGGACCGTGGTGGTGAAACTTCAGGAAGTCAAATTGAGGACCGCAGCCGTGGTCGATTTTGTGCGATCCGCAGTGTCTTACCGAGGCCGCAGACCATTTCTTGCAGTCCGCGGTGCTTAGAATCAGAGAGTGGGTAGTCTGACCCCTACCTCAATACGGACCGCGGTGCCATTTTGTGCGGTCCGCGGTGGTCCCTTTGCGACCGTACTATATTTTGTGTGGTTCGCAGTCTACAACTATTTTATTCTCTGTCTGCAACTATTTTATTCACTGATTCTTTTGATATTGTACACTAACAAGATTCACCTGAATTCCACTTGCAGAAATTGGTTAAATCATGAGGCAGTGGTGGAAAATAAAAGGGAAAAGAAGAGTCCTCCCGGGGTAGGGGACAAGGCATGATCAGATTGACCCCACAAGTCCGACAAGCAATCAAAGAAACCAGAAAGTCAATAAGGGTTGCGGATAGAGCTGCTTCCTATTCGGGAAGTAAGTATGTGCCTTCCCGGGTGGCATCCGACTCTGACTCAGTGCCAGAGTAAATTGCTGACTGGCCAGAGAGGCCAAGATTAAGGGATACACCTCCAGGCGCTCCCACTGCTCAAGATTTAGTTACAATATATTCTGAGTCATCTGAGGGCTCAGTTGAGAGCGGTGACAGTGACTCTTCCACCTCACCTACAGCTTCAACACCCGGTGAGGATCCCGAAGAAGAAGAAGGAAGGGGTGAGCCCCAAGTAGGAGCGATGGAGAGAACCAGGAAACCGGAGGCGTGGCAAGATAGGTTTCTGAGTGAATTATCCTACAACGAGTTCAGAGAATGGTGGCCCGAGAGGAAGTTGATACTTGAGCAAAAATTCGTCACGAAAGACCTTCTTCCCCACAACCCTAATGTGCTGAGGCAATTCAAAGAGAGAGCAGATTGGGATTATTTCATAGGCCACGTTGGGTATGCCAATGATCACTTAGTCAAGGAGTTCTACACTAATATTACCTACATAAAAAAGGGCACTACAGTGACTAAGGTGTGGAACTTGACAGTGAAGTTTGATGGGAAGACAATCAATGACTACCTGGGCTTTCTGAAGGAGGATGAAACATTATATTTAGAAAAGGTAGCATTGGGTGAGGATTCACTTCCGTGGTTAGCAGAGTACCTGGCACTCCCGGGCACCACCCCAGCATGGTTGAAATATGAGTCAAAATTTTGAGGAGGACAGTAAACTTTGAAGCAAAGGGTTGGGAGACATTCGTATACAGCAAGTTGGATCCCACTACTCATAAGAACTCTCTGCCTATCTCTCGAGCAATCTTGGTGGCTTCTATCATGGCGGGGTACTCGATCAACATCGGGAATGTGATGTCCAAGGTAATCACACGGGTGATCAATGAAGGTGATAGATCATATCCCTTCCCACATTTCCTGACTATGTATTTTGATGACTTGGAGGTGGAGAAGATGAGGTTTGATGTGAAGGTGAAGCCAAAGACACCTTTTTCCTGGTACAACCTTCAGAGTGATTACAACCCCAAAGGGAAAGATCTTAAAGAGATGAAAGGTGTGGAAAGTTTAGAAAGAAGAAAAAGGTTTGAAAAAAAGAACAAGAAAGAGTGACAGTGTGTCTCTCTAACCTCTAACAAAAAAGTAAATGACTTAAAAGGTCAAGAGAATATGTGCCAAAATAAAGCAAATGGAGTGCTTAAGGGAAGATGGAACCTACTTAGACCAAATATTTCCTACCCTGAACCAAAAGCCTTCACTATATCTCCAAAAAATCCCTATATGATCTTGAGTTGAATTAAGCTTACATTAGTGGTGACTCACATAGGGGGCAAGCTTATGGTACTTAGAGCCGGACTTGTAACCTTTCTTTGAGAGAGATGAAAGTATTTCCACTATCCTCGTTCTGAGTGTTACAATCTAAAAGTAACGTTTACTTAGGGAGAGTTGAGGATGTGTGAGTTTGGGTTCCATAATGGCCAAAGTATTAGAAAGAGTTTCCTTGATGGGTTGAGTCAATTCTTGATGCTCTTGTGTTGCACTAAAACCATGGTGCTTAAAAGATTGAATGTTGTTAATGATTCATTTGAGTTGAGGGAAATTATTAGTCCCAATTGATGCTAGATGAGGTCACTTTAAGTCAGCTGAATTTTCTTGGTTTTACTCTTAAGGAGGTGGGACTTATTTTGTTTGCTTGAGGACAAGAAGAAGCTTAATTTTGGGGGAGTTGATAACTAGGGATTCTAGTTCATTTTACACTCCTTTTTACTTGAGTTTTGATTGAAAATGTATACATATAGTCCCAAAGGCTTACATGTTGTGGTTGTTTGTAGGGTTTGGTCAAAAACTTGACAAGTAGTCAAAACCAGCTCAAAAAGGAGTGAAACCTGCACAAGTACCAAGAACAAGTCAAAGCACAGCTGTAACAGACCCACTGCGACCGCAATCTATTTAGTGCGGTCTGCAGTGAGGAGATTCGGAAAAGTGTAGATTTTGGAACTCAAGCACTGCGGCGACAATCTATTTTGTGCGGACTGCAGTAGCCTCACCGCGGCCGTAATTATTTTATACGGTATGCGGAGAAGAGATTCAGAGAGTTTGGAAATTTGAAGATTGAAGCCAGCACGGTCCGCGGAGCATTTTATGCGGACCACAATGAAACCACCGTGGCCGCAGTGCATTTTGTGCGGCCCACAGTGAACAAATTCAGAGAGCCAAAAAGTCAAGCCAAAAGCATCACCGCAACTGCAGTGCATTTTCCGCAGTCCGCGGTACCTTCACAAGGGTATTTTTGTCCAAAAAATTCAACCTAGTATAGATGCTTTCTTTTCACATTTTTAGGTCATCTTTTGTAATCTATTAGTCTCTAGAGCACGTGAACAACCATTTTGTTCCATTTTGAGTAATTTGTAGCTACTTTTATGCTGAATCTTCATTATCTTAGTTTGTAATTAAATATTAAGGGTTATTCTTCATCTATTTATTAGTTTTTTTCCATAATTATGAGTAGCTAGATCCATTATCTAGGGTTGTGGCTCAACCCTAGTGTAGGTATTTGATGGGTCTTTTGTTTTAAGGCTTAGATGTTTATGTGTGTTTGATATTTGGATTGATTTATGTTTTCCATGTTGAATTAGTGGTTGCAAACACAAATTTGTGCCTGTTTGACTTGGGATCTTCTTGAGAAAGAGAGTTTGAGTCTAGAAAAGTTAGTTCAACAAGGAATTGGGGTGTAATCAAGAGATTGATAGCCCCAATTAAAGGGTTAAACCTAGAGATAGTGATACCCAACTTGAGCCTGTATTGCTTGCACAATTTTGACACCCAATTGGTCTTGAGAAATTCAATTAGGGCAAAGTCACTTGAGCTACCAAGAGGTATAGAGTGAGTAGTTCCGTGCATTGGCTATATCGTAATTCCTAACGTAACAACTTTGCCTTAGACTTTAGAACCCATCAAGTATTCACCTAGGAGAGAGTCACTTCCCTAGTGCCTCTTTAACCATTTAGAAAACCCTTCAAGCATTTTACTTTTAGCTTAATTTAGCATCTTATTAGCATAAAAATGAGAAGTAACAACTGAACAACTATGATTGGAAGTACAATTAAAAGCACTATGCATTGCTAATTTAGATAGGAATCTAAATCTCAACCAATTCTATCTCCCTGTATATTCGATCCCGACCATCTCGGGTAAAAGCTGCTTCGACCACTCTTGCCACTTTGTAATGGTGTAGGGTTGTCCTTGATTACGGACCACCCAAACAACCTTCCCCAGCTCAAATCATTCAAATGATCATTAGAGGGGCTGACAACGCGTCAATCAACAACATAAAGTTCACCACCTCCCATAAACTCAAACAGTCGATCACAAACGAACGGTACGGCGAACTCGAAGAAAGTATCATGTTCGATAAGTCGGATACCCACGCTATGGTTTTTCATCACTTTGACGCCCCTGTCATTACTTTTAAGCCTCTTAGATACTGATGTAAAACATATTATGATTGATGATGGGAGCAACGCGTGCATCATCCACCTCGAGTCCTTGCACAAATGAAGCTCAAGGATAGGATAGTGCCATGTCGTATCACACTGACAGATTTTAACAATGCGGTTGAGCGGACATATGGAGAAATCATGCTGCCCATCCTAGCTGGTGGTGTCACTTTGGAGACCGCGTTCCACATCATGGACCAATATACAACGTACAACATTATCATAGGTCGACCTTGGATACACTCCATGAAAGCCGTCCCCTCCAGATTATATCAACTTATCAAATTTCCCACCCCTTGGGGGTTATTCAGCATCTGAGGAGAACAACGTACTGCCCGGGAATGCTACCGCATCTCCCAAGACTGTGCACACACCCAACAATTGAAGGGTAAAGCTAAAGAAGCATAACAATCAACAGGGTCAAGGTCGAGCGAGGACGAGAAGGATGTGATCAAAGATCCTAAAGTCGTAGAAGCTACATGATCTACCATAGAAGAACTCCAACCCGTTCAACTCAATGATAACGACCTCAGCAAGAAAGCTTTTATCGGCTACAAGCTCCAAGAACTAGGTAAATTCTGTCAATTCTTAAAAAATAATGTAGACCTATTTGCTTTTATCCATGCAGACATGCCTGGTATTCCAAAGGAGATAACAACACATAAATTGAACGTCGACCCATTCCATCCCCGGTGAGACAAATCAGGCGAAAAATCAATGCCGCCATAAATAACGCAGTTCTTTAAGAGGTAGAGAAGGTGTTGGAAAACGGCTCCATTAGGAGGTTAAAACATCCTCAATGGGTTTTCAATGTGGTCATGGTGAAAAAGGAGAATGGGAAGTGGCAGATGTGTGTGGACTTCATATACCTAAACAAATCCTGTGCCTTCAGAGTAACCTAAAAAAAATTCTTAGCTTCTCAGCATCACAACGAGGCATCGAGTTCAACTCCGACCAAATCAAAGCTATAGAAGAATACTGGAGATCCTGACTAGTAAGAAACAAGTACAAAAGTTGATCGGTCGCATAGCCGCCGTGTCGAGGTTTATCTCACGATCCTCCAATAGATGCCATAAATTTTTTGACGTACTCAAGAAAGACAATGGACTCCAATGGAACTTTGAGTGCGTCAAAGCCTTAAAAGAATTAAAGACTTACTTATCTTCTTCTCCACCACTCACCAAGGCGAAACCTGGTAAGCGTCTCCTCGTCTATCTGGTCGTGTCTAACGTGGCCGTGAGTGCGGTATTACTCCGAGAAAATAATGGTACACAATCTCCTATTTATTATATTAGTAAAACTCTGGTTGACACAAGATGAGGTATCCACACCTCGAGAAGCTGGCCCTGGCTTTGGTCATAGATTCACGAAATCTTAGACCCTATTTCCAGTGCCATCCCATCTTGGTAGTAACTACCTTTCCCCTGATGAGTATTGTGCACAAGCCCAAACTGTCAGGTAGATTGGCAAAATGGGACATAGAATTGAGCAAACACGATATAACCTCTCAACAACGAATGGCGATAAAGTCGCAAGTGCTCACCGACTTCGTTACCAACTTCAACACAAAAATAATGCCTAAAGTCGAAATGTTTCCCCCAAAATACACGACCTATGGGTGTTGTATACAGATGGCGCCTCTAACACATCAGGATCGGGACTGGGACTCATGCTCGAGGTCCCAACAGGTGAAGTAATTCTCCATTCCATAAAATACCCATATATGACTAATAACAAGACCGAGTACGAGGCCATGATTGCAGGTTTGAAGCTAGCACTCACGTACGGAGCAAAACGAGTTATCCAACGTTGCGACTCTTAGCTCTTTGTCAATCATGCCATAGGGACTTTCCAAATCGAGGAACAAAGACTGCAAAAATACCGGGCCGAGATCTGCAAGTTGTTACCCGAGTTCGATGAATACCAACTCGACCAAATCCCTCGACCACAAAATATCAAAGCACACGGCCTTTCCAAACTGGCAGCAGCCATTGAAAGCCTAACCAGAGAAGGTAACGTGGTCACTCTCCTTCACTCAATTGATCAATCAAACCGAGGTACGAACCATAAACTTAACTTGGGGCTAGCACAATCATATTATCATATATTTTTAGGACATAGTGTTTTCAGGCGATAAAAAGAAGCCAAAAAGATTTGAATGCAGGCGGCTAGGTACAACATCATCAATAACAACTTGTACAAAAGAACGTATGGATCCCCCTACTGAAATGCTTAGGCCCAAACCAGACACGGCGCGTCCTCGAGGAAGTTTACAAAGTCACTATGGAGCTCATACCAACAATCAAGCTCTCATCAAATGCCTCATACAAGTAGGCTACTACTGTCCCACAATGAAAAAAGAGGCCGCCGACTTCGTAAATAAATATGAGCAATGCCAGCTATACACCCCCATAATTCACCAAGAGGGCGATCACCTCCACTCAGTCACCTCGCCTTTCATTAAATGGGAAATGGACATCGTCCGACCCCTCCTAGCGGGACTAGGTAATGTACGATTTCTTTTTAGCTTTAATTGATTATTTTCCAAAGTGGGTGTAAGCAGGTGCATTCGCCCAAATATGCAAGCAAGAAGTTATCACATTCATATGGAGGAATATCGTATACCGCTTCAGCTTCCCCAAAGAAATTAGTTGTGATAACGGGCCCTAATTTACTAGAAAAAAGATCGCCGAGTTCTTCAAAAAATGGCACATCAAAAGAATAATCTCCACATCATATCATCCCGCTGGCAATGGGCAGGCGGAGTCCTCTAACAAGTCAATATTGAAAATCATGAAGAAGGAACTCGAGAACGCTAATGGACTGTGCTGGAGTTGCTGCCAGAAGTGCTATGGGCATATCGCACAACGCCAAAACAAGCACAAGAGAAACACCATACTCGCTAGTTCATGGGACTGATGTGGTGATACCAGTCGAGGTCGGAGAGTGAAGTCTGAGGTATTCACACGAGAGCAGGGCGACTAACAATGAGAGCAGGAGGCAAGACCTCAATGAGGTCGAAGAATAGAGAGACTTGGATTACATAAGGATGACCGCTCAGAAACAATAGGCAGAGCGACACTACAACAAAAAAGCCAAGGTCAAACCACTCAAAGTCGGGGACTACGTACCTAAAGACAAAACGCAAGTGATCCAAGACCCACGAGAAGAAAAATTAGGGACTAATTGGGAAGAACCATAAAAATCACGAAGGCAACAAGCAAAGGGATGTTCTAACTGGAAACGATGGAAGGAAAACTACTGCCAAACAACGGGAACATCGCTCACATAAAGTACTTTAACTTCTACGAAAAAATATTCTCCGAGCCGTACTATTTTTTTCTTACCTAAGTTTTGTCCCAATTGGGTTTTTTCAGGAAGGTTTTTAATAAGGCGACAAGGAGATCGTTTCAAGTTAAAATATGTTGAAGATGCAGACTAATATATTCATTGCCCAACCTCTCGATACTTCTCTAGGTTGCCTAATGAAGGGACTAAATAGATTGGGACTGGAATACCGGTCAGAAAAGTATGTAAATTTCTCCAAGTTTATAAAAGCAAAACAAGAGTACAATGGAATCCACTTACGTTCACTGAAGCAACAATATAACTCACATTTGACCTTGTTCGAATTAACTAAAGTGACATCCGACCTCGCTCGAATTAACTCACATTCGACTTCGCTCGAATTAACACATTCGACCTTGTTCGAATTAATTAGTGACATTCGACCTCGCTCAAATTAACACATTCGACCATGTTCGAATTAATTAAAGTGACATTCGACCTTGCTTGAATTAACACATTTGACCTTATTTGAATTAATTAAAGTGGCATTCGACCTCGCTCAAATTAATACATTCGACCTTGTTCGAATTAATTAAAGTGACATTCAACCTCGCTCAGACCAACTCATATTCGATCAGGCAGACACCTCAATTGAGCCCATTTTCAGTTGGACACTTCAAGCCTTCAATAAAATAAAGTCAACAAAACACCCGACATTGTCAACCCACCTCGCGTGAAATACACTCTCGATGCATCTCCTTCGAATTCCTCTCCTTCATTTTGGGTTGTACAGTGCTCGAAGTACCAATTTGGGATGACCGTTTGATGGACCGGTAGTGTGGGGGTTGGGGTAAACATTAGTTAGTAATTTAAGCCATTCATGCGCTAAAATTGGATTGAGAAACTCACAATATGCCATGTCAGCATGAGGTGTTTAATTGACTTATTTTATTGAAGGCTTGAAGTATCCAACTGAAATGGGTTCTGTTGAGGTGTTTGCCTGATCGTTGAGTACAACTTAAAATTTATGTATTTCGCCTATTTTAGCCTTTATTTCACTTTTAGGAGGTTTATTTAAGAAAATTTAAACCACAAAAGCGTCACACTTTTAGATATTAGTTTTATTTTCATTTACAAAGAAAAAAATTCACAAAAAGTATGTGTTTTTCTTGTGATAAGTTAGTATTTTGTAAGTCTTTTCAATAATTTCTTATATTGTTTTAGGTCTAAGAATAGTTAGTTACTCCATTTTACCTCACTATTTTAATTTAGTAGGGTACTAGTTTAGTTTTATTTGTTATTCTTTAAAAGAAATTAAAAGAGGAAAAAGGAACGAAAAAGGGGTTGCTGCCTTCTCTTCTTCGATTTCATCTTCCTTCCCTAACTTTTAGCCATTGGACACAGCCTTTCTCTACTATCCAATGACCTCTGTTTTCTTCCATTAAAGCACCCCAAAACTACCCTTTCTTCCACCAAAACCTCCAAAACTCAGCTGAAAAAACCACCAAAAACCAGCTCCTTTCTTCCACCAGAAAATACCTCAAACCAGCTCAAATCCCACCCAAAAAGTGCAGCAAAAATAGCCACCAAACAGTCCCAAAACACAGTTCAAAAGAATCTCCAAAACCAGCCACCAATTCACCGATTTTGCAAGGTCGCAAGTTGCGATTTTCCGTCGAGGTTCCGCCGTCGGTTCGAAGTTCCAATCAGTAGCTCGTTTGAGTGTTGCTGTTTCTTTTGGTGCACGCTCCTTTGCACAGGTGGCAAATTCAGCAATAAAGGTTCGCGTTTCTTCATTCTTCTTTACTGTTATTTAGCTCACTTTGTTACTCTTTCTCATTAATCTATTTGTTCTATGAAAAATCCTCTGTTTTCGCTATTTTTTTGTGTGAAAGAAGAATGGATTTCGCTTTCCCTTACCGAGATGCTATTTTGCAGGAAAAGAAAAACTCTAGGCGGGCAATGTGCTGTGAATTTTCAGTCATCACGTTAAGTTTTTGGTGAAATCAACAAGTTCCTTTGTCTCTTAGAAACTTGAATTTTTGGAAATCCTGATTTAACGTGAATTGAATTGGATTGGTAAATTGGTTTGGCTTAAAATTTGATGTTGAATTGTGATGTGTGAATCATTATTAAGAAAAATTGTGATTTATGAACTGAGTTGAATTTTACTAGAGATTGATACTATAGATTGTGTTCACTATACAAAAACTCGTTCGAACGATAGTGAAGTAAATTATGTTCGGAATGATAGTTTGATACTAATAAATTGTTATTCTGCAATTGTTTTTTATTTATATTTAACTTATATTGTTTGGTTTTACGTTGTTATGACTGGCAAGTTTCTGTGGTTTAGTGGACCTCAATTCCTGTGTTCACCATTTCTATTAATATATGTCTTTGGTTTTTGTTTTTGTACTGATGGTTTTTTATCTTATTCTTGAATGTTTTAGGAAAAGAAATGTCTTCGCTTACAATATGGAGTTAAAATGGGTTTATTCATAAACCAAATTGGAGAAGCTTTCATGGCAATTCTTGAATAAGTTTCTGAATAACATATAATGGCTAGTTTCTGAATTTCTGCGCTGCCCATTTGAAGGTATGCTGAAAAGGTCGAAACTTTTGATTCACATACGTGAAGAGCTAGGAACTCTGTATAAGAACCCTTCTTTTGCGTTTTGTACTTGTATGACTGATGACAAGTGTGGTAACGCTAAAGGTAGTGGTGGGTCAGAGTCCGAGAATGAATGGGAAAGATTGCTTAAGCCTTTTAACCTCAAGCAACTCCGAAGATCACTTAACAAAATTACCCCGTATCAGCTCAATAAATTATTGGCACTGCCTTTGGATGTACCAACATCGATGGAGCTATTCCAGTGGGCTGGTAGCCAGACGAGCTATTGCCACTCATTTGATGTCTACTATACTTTGATTGACAAACTTGGGGCTGCCAAGGAATTTAAGATTATAGATAGATTGTTATTACAGATGAAAGATGAAGGGATAGTTTTCAAAGAGTCCCTCTTTATTGTGATAATGAAGCATTATGGAAGAGCTGGTTTACCAGGACAGGCAACTAGAATACTATTGGATATGTGGAATACTTTCTCTTGTGAACCCACATTTAAGTCATACAATCAAGTATTGGATATTCTGTTGGCTGAAAATTGTCCAAAAGTGGCTCCGAATGTGTTTTATGAAATGTTAGGGAAAGGTATTTCTCCTTCTGTATTCACTTTTTCTCGAGTGATACAAGCATTATGTATAGTCAATGAAGTAGATTCTGCTTGTTCACTTCTTAGAGACATGACAAAACATGGGTGTGTACCAAATTCAGTGATTTACCAGATACTTATTCGTGCACTTTCAAAATCTGATAGGGTAAATGATGCATTGAAACTTTTGGAGGAGATGTTTCTTATGGGTTGCATACCCGGCATCAATACTTTCAATGACATTATCCATGGGCTTTGTCGTGCTGATAGGATTCATGAGGCTGCAAAATTGGTGGATCGGATGCTTCTACGAGGTTTCACCCCCGATGCTATAACTTATGGCTTTTTGATGCACGCTTTATGTCGAACAGGGCGAGTTGATGAAGCAAGGGTTCTTCTCAACAAAGCACCTGAACAGAATAATATCATCTTTAATATGTTGATTAATGGCTATGTGACTAATGGGCGGTTCGATGAAGCAAAAGCCATTCTGAATGAGAACATGTTGATTAAAGGTTATCAACCAGATGTTTATACATACAACATTCTGATTCGAGGTCTTTGCAAGAAGGGATCTTTGTCTACGGCTCATGAAGCTGTAAAAGAAATGTCATCCAAAGGTTGCCAGCCCAATGTGATCACGTACACAACCTTGATTGATGGCTTCTCCAAAGCTGGCCGTCTACAGGAAGCTTATGACCTTGTTACTGAGATGTCAGCAAAAGGTCTCAGCCTAAATATAGTGGGTTTTAACTCTCTTATATCAGCTTTGTGTAAACAAGGAATGATTCAACAGGCATTAGAAATTTTTGGTGATATGTCAAGCAAAGGATGTAAACCATGTAAACCAGACATTTTCACATTCAATGCTTTGATTTCAGGTTTTTGCAAGGTAGACAAGATGGGTGAAGCATTGGGGATGTATCGAGATATGTTCCTTGAGGGAGTTATTGCCAATACAGTTACCTACAACACATTGATTCATGCTTTCTTGAGGAAAGGTAAAACCCAAGAGGCACTTAAGCTTGTGAATGATATGTTATTCAGAGGATGTCCCCTTGATGAAATCACATACAATGGCCTCGTAAAAGCACTTTGCAATGATGGAGCAATTGAGAGAGCAGTTGGACTTTTTGAAGAAATGTTGACAAAGGGAATAAAACCTAATCATGTAACATGCAACATCTTGGTCAATGGCTTTTGTAGAATAGGGAAGGTTCAAAATGCCCTTGAGTTTCTGAGAGACCTGGTACATCGTGGATTGACACCTGATATAGTCACGTACAACAGTCTGATAAATGGCTTTTGTAACAATGGTCGAATTCGAGAAGCTCACAACCTCTTTGAAAAATTAGAAGTTGAAGGAGTTTATGCTGATACTTTCACTTATAACACCTTGATTTCTTCCTATTGTAAAATGCACATGCTTGATGATGCTTATACCCTGCTTACTAGGGGTGTAGCTGTTGGTTTCATTCCCAATAATGTCACATGGTACATACTCGTGAGAAATTTTGTTCGAAAGAGTTATGAGTCAGTAACGAGTTAGATTAGTCAATATGAGCAAGAACTGACGGGTGGCTAGGCATCTCTAATGTTTGCTGTTGATGGAGCCTCTTTTGAGTATGATTATACTTGTGTTACTTCCCCCCCTTAATCGTTATTTTTGTTGTCCGTTAGAAATATACCACCTGAGCACATATTTCAGAAATTGTCTTGTTATGATATCAATTAGGCAACCATGACATTTTACTTTATATGCTCGCACCTCTTTTTTCTCTTTCCTTTTTCTTTGTGGTGGGGGGTGGGAGGATTTGCATTGGTTCACCTCATAGATGATGCTTGTGATTTGTATCCAGTAATAGAAGGATTCTTTGTGATGTTGTTCAATGAATCTTGTGAAGTTTGAGCTTTTTCCCCATCTTATCTCTAGAGAAACTTGACGTAGCAGATGATGTCTATGAAATTTAATCTTGTTATCGCTAACATTATTTAGCTGATATGAAGCAAGCCAAGGATAACACTGGGGTAAACTAGAGCAATCATATCTACTCTGATTATCAGCTGTTATTAAAGAATGCAGATCTGGTACTGGTGCTGAAATAAACAGTGACCAGAATATCCCCAGACAGTGCATTTCTGTTTTACTTTCTGCATGATGGAGCATGGAGGTATATTATGCACAAAGTTTGGCTTCATTTTTGCTGTGTTGCGCACTTCCAAATCTGGGAAGTTCACCAAACAGTGCCTGAGGTTGAATGTGTCACCAAGTTGTGTGAACAACAGCTTGAACCTTGAAGCATCTTTTGTCATTGAGAATCCATAATATCTGCTCTCGTCTTCTCTCCCTCAAGGTACCTTCTCTTCTATCCCAAGGTCAAATAGCAAATACGAGTCCCTCGTGGAAGATTCTTAAATGTTGAGGTGATTCTCCCTATCTTATATAAATTTGTTTCTAGTTGCTTTATATTTTAACGTATACCTTGCTTCCACAAGTACTTTGTGTAGTTTCTTTGTCATTGCAATTGTTGAATTTGATTCTTTCTTCTTTTTTCTTGCGAACTTTGTCTTGGATGTCGTAAAATCATCTCCAGGCAAATGGGAAGTCGAAAAAGTTCCCCGTAGAACACGAGCGTTGAGGCTTTCATCGAAACAAAGAGAGAGGCCCAGCTGGTGCTTTTTTCTGTGTTAGCCAGGTTGGACAAGGTCTCCTTGTTCTCCCTCTCTTTTTGGTGCTGCATTGTTGCACTTGTTGGTGTTATGCATTGATATGAACTTGAAGCAAAAGATTCTTTTAGCATCATTCATTTCTCTTTCAGCTTCCGTAGGGTTCACAAGCTGAAAAGAAGAGATGAAAATAATGACATAGGAAGTTATGACTGATCAAACTTAAAAAGATTGAGCAATCAATATTTTAACAACACATAAAAAGGTCTTACTTATATCTTTCTTGTCAAGTAGTGTCAAAAAGGGATCATTGACACTAAAACCAGCAACTATAGCTAACATTGGGTACCAACAATATAAAATTACCCAAAATATAAGCATATTTCTATTTTAGGCTACATCGGGAACATTGTTAAATAATGTCCTGTTAAAGAACCAAAAGGCAAGGAAAAGTTAGAAGAATGAGATGCTTACACTTGAATATGAAGATCTAATAACAAATAAATTTGTATATCCCGAACAGTCAGTCACTTTCATATAAAGTGCGAATGAACTTTCTGATGCTGAATAGTCTTTTGAATATACCGGCAAAAAGGAAACTCCGCTGACAGACAAACAAAGTATAAGCTTCTATAATTAATAAAATGGTATAAATTATAGTATAAAGTAGTAAACTGTAATACCGCATAAAAAGTTGTTAAAATCATATACATCTACAAATGCCCGTTCAAGGGACATAGAATTGCTACCAAGTTATAAACTTTTCATTGAAAAATTTGATAGCATGTAGCTCTTCAGAATTCCTAACAATTGATAACCGGAGAAGCATTAGATATGGAAACATCATAATTCTCCATAGACATTTTTCTAATGACTAATTAAACAACTCTTGAAGATTTAATATAAGTAAATTGACGACCAGAACAACTTAGCTCTCCATGCAGTGTAATGATCAACCTCTTTGTGATGGTTATCTGATAATAAGGAGAGCTCACAATGCTCGTTCTTGCTTTAGTCATTTTCACCAGTTCGTGGTTAGGGGTCAGCTGTGGAGCTTTGATTTGATAAGTTGAAATTAACACAATCAATTTCTCATTTTTTGTATCAAGGTATGGGCTTCTGGATTCTCTGCTGCCTTTTTGAAGAAGAATAGTGTTGCAACCAAACGCATCATGACTTTAAGCAACAAAGATACAAATGTGACAGTAGAAACCAAAACTTCTGCGGATGCTAAGCCTGCAGTAACTGAAGCGGCTTTGCTAGTAGTACTGGAGAAGTTCTTTGAGGTGGTTTTGAACCTTCCCCCTGTAAATAGGTAAGGACATCTCTTGAGATAATTTCTGTTTCCAGATTGCCTTTTCTGCGAGTGGTTGTGATAAAATGTTTTTAAGCCTGCAATAATTAATAAAAGCACCAAAATTGTATCTACTTTTCGTCTTTGTACTCACCTATGAAGTAGACCTTGTCGATGTCATGTCCACTCTTCAATGGATTGCAATTAGTACGTGTAGCAAATGCCAAAGATAGGTCCCTCTATGTACTTACATTGATCTTTGGATAAAACTGCCGGAGACTTTCTGATGTTCTAGATCTATTGACATCTCGGCAAACAAGTTGCCCACAATTGTACATGTACAGCACTGCAGACAGTCATTTCTGCGGTTTCTGTTTAGTCCGAAGAACTGGTCGCAACGTTAGAGAGCTTGCAATTTCATTTCTACACCTCATGTTGATCATTTCACAAATGACCCAGAATTATATACTTTACAGCTGACCCAATTTCTTGAGGACTCTGTTGTAAGCTCTTGCAAACTCTCTTCCTGAATAATTCCTAACCACATTCATTCTTTTAGCCTTTTCTTCACTTTTTACCAAAACCCCGTTTGGCCATAGGTTAATTTTGAGATTTATTTTCAAAACTCATGTTTGGCCATAAATTTTGCTCATATTTTGGACAAATCCCAAATCAAAAATTTCAAATTCCAAAATTAGCTATTGAGCTGAATTTCGGCCAAAATCCCAAAACTAGGGAATTATATATATGTTTTTTCAAAATAAAGTTGGAAAATATGTTTTGAAAACTATGAGCACGTGATTTTTGCCACGCTTAAATTACTCCTATAAAATTTCTTAGAATTAAGATTTTTCTTTTACTATTTGAATTTTAGGAATTAATTGCATGATTTTGTGTCTTGTTTGCATTTTTATGTGCATTTTAATTGATATAATTTCAAAAATACAAAATAGTGTGCATTTTAATATTATAAAAAAATAAAAAAAATGACAAAAATGGTTCTTTGCATTTCTACTTTCAATTTCTAGAATTTGTCTTAGTTTAAATTAGAAATTAGTTAATTTTGGAAATTAATTAGTATAATTTTAGAGTCAATTTGGGTCTTTTATTTTTAATCTTACAAAAAATAAATAAATAAAATACAAAAAAAAAAAATACAAAAAGAAAAGAAGAGAAAACAAACAAAAGAAATTAAAATAAAGAGGGTCAAATAGGCTGGCCCATTTTTGGGTTATTTTCATGCAAAATTTCAGCCCAAAACCCCCAAAATCGGACCAACAGACCAGGCCCAATCAAAGCTGTCCAGACCCCCTATATACAAACGACGTCGTTTTGGCTCGAGTAATCCAGGCCGTCCATCCTCCCCAATCCAACGGTCCAGATTTGTTCCATCATCTCAGTGTTGTAAATAGCGCTCGCTACAGCGCTAAAGGCGTGTAGCGACGCGAGGCGAGCAGGTAGCGCCACACAAGCCCTGTTGCGTTGCGATCCAGAATGGCGAGCGCCTCTGCCTCTGTTGCGAGAGGCGAGGCGAGTGGCGAGGCGTCGCTATTTTGTGTATAAGTCAAAAATTAAAAAGCCAGCGTGATTTATACTAATCAAATTAGGGCTTGGGTATCTGTACGACAACAATACCCTTCTTCTCCTCTTCTTCTTCCAACGATCGACAAATTAGGGCTTGGGTTCTGCGGTTTTGCCTCCTCTTCTTCTTCCAGCGACGACACCAGGTATGTTTCTTCTTCTTTCTTCTTTCTTCTTTCTTCTTTCTTCCTTCTTCCTAGCGACCAGCTCTGTTTTTCTTTCTTCTTCTTTGCACTGTTTTTTTTTCTTCTCTTTGCTCTGTTTTTCTTCTTCTTTCTCTGTTTTTCCAATTTCTTCTTTCTGCCTAGCGACCAGGATATGTCAAAATTTTTTTTTTCCAATTTCCAAAACCAAGCAGAGGCTAAGTTTTGTTTCTCTGTTTTTTCATCCAATTTCCAATTTCTCTGTTTTTCCAATTTCCAGTAACTTCTGTTGAGTCTTTAATTTTTCAATGCTAACATTCATGAAGTTGTAGAATTTGAAAATCTTGAAGAAGAATAGATGTTGGTTGTTTTAGAATTTAGAGTTTAGACTATTAGTCTTTATCTTTAATTTATGAACTATTATGAGTCTATGACCATCTAGTATCTATTGAGTCTTTAATTTTTGAATGATATATTTATTAATATATTATTGTTTTTGAGCTTTTAGTTATTTGTATATAATATTTTATGTTTTTGTATAAATTGTCGCCTCACATCTAAAAGGCGAGCGCTTCGCTGCGCGCCTCTCGCCTCAGTGAAGCGGGCCCTCGTCGCTATTTGTCGCCGCGCGCTGTCCAAAACACTGCATCATCTTAAATAAAAGTGTAATAACACTTTACAAATTCAGAGACCAAACCCTCCATCCTCGTACTCACCGTCTCCCACCGCCGCCCACCGTCAACCTACCATGTCTCCGCCGTCCTCCGCCGGCCAGAAATCGCCTCCGCCGGCGGCGAAGCTCCAAACGACCCCAAAATTTCACCACAAGTTCCCCTTCCCCTCCTCTTTCCAACCCCCAAAACCATCTCCTTCAATTCATCAGCAATCTTTTCGAATTTTAGATTGAAAATCCTGACCAAAACATTAACTCACCCAAATCAACCCAAATTTACACCCTATATTCTTCTGACCTCCCTATACCTGAATCCCTACCTGGAATCTTTCAAATCCAAGTAGTACTCCACAAATTTCGGATATAGGGTTGCTGTCAAAGTTATTGGAATTTCCAGTGTTGGCCAGTGCTTGCATGGTCTTCAAATTGTATTATGTGATTGTTCTTGGTAAGAACAAACACATAATATCATTTGAAGACCACATGTGAATTCAATCGAGTTGAAGGCTGTATCAGTGAGTCCTTTTCCTTTTCCTTCTTTGTTTAAATTTTTCATTTCTGTGTTTGATTTTATTTTGATTTTTTTGGTTTCAATATTTGCTTTCTGTAGTTTTTTTTTTAGTTTAATTTTGCCCTTTGTCCTGTTTAATCCTGTCTTAGTTAGTTTAATTTTGCTTTAATCCTTAATTCTCTAGTCGATCCTGTTGAGTCTTGTTATAATCTCTTATGGTTGATAGTTAGTGTTAATTAGTTAGTCTAATTCAATTTAAGTAGGTATTTTTCTTTTCCTGTTTTAATCTTGATTTTTATTTCTGATTCAGATTATGTTGTGGCAATTTTGATAATTGGTTTAGTATTTGGTTTAAATGCAGTAGCTTTTTCGTTTATTCTTAGGGTTGATTGCTGTATGTGTTTCATTCTGTTCCGATAATTGTTTGTAGTTAATTTTGTTTCATTTTGTTCAATCCTGGGTTGGTAGTTTTAGATTTTAGTTTAATTGTTGTTTCAAATCTGTTTTGAACACTATTTGATTTTGGTTTGATTGAATTAATATTTCTGTTAGTTTAATTAGTTTAGTTTTAATTGTTCTTTAATTCAGTGTTTATGTTTAAAGTAATTAGGCTTAGGTGATTGGATATAGCCAAATAACTTTAGTCTTTAATTAACTATACTTGGATTTTAACTAGGACAACAGGGGTTGGGGTTGGTTGGTAATTTCAAAGGTATTCAAGGGTAGTTGGGTATTCCATAGGTAGAAAACAAAGCTAGAACACCCTAGATCCTTTTAGAAGGGGGTCTTAGTGTAAGTTTCAGTATTCTTAGGGCAGTGACTTGAGAAATAAGTCAAAACTTTAGGGCTGGTAAGTAGTTTCTGAAAATAAAAAGGGGGAAAAATGGGTGAATAAGTTCCAGAACCTTCTGCCCCTTTTTCTGCCTATAAAAGGCATGCCTAGTGCCTTCATGAACAAGTTTACGCTCCTCTGAAAATTCCCAAAATTTTCCAGCTTATAATTTACCCCCAAAATCCATTTTCTGCAAGTCTGAGTCTCAAATTTGAATTTCAAAAATCCAAAAGTTCAAATCTGAAGTCCTATAGTTCTAGAAACCTTCTTTAGATCTTAATTTCTGCAAAAAATCCAAAAAAAAAAACAAACGAAAATACAATAGAAAAATAAAAAAAAATTGTTACATTGCATTTTCTATGTTACTTTTGAGTTCTAGGCATTGATTCTCATTTCTTCTGGTTGCTGAAGTTTTCAAAGGGTTCCTAGTTCAATTTCGAGTAAATTTAAGGTCAAACAAGTTTGTTTTTGGTTGATTAGGTGCTGTTGATTCTCTGTAACTCATTCCTGGGCTTTGTGAAGTTGTGTTGAACCTACAATTGTCCCTGTTGCTGTGTTTAATCCTGTTGTTTGATCCCTACTGCTGCTGACTTCATATCGTTTTTGTATACTCCAATTTCCAGGTACATCTATTGTAGACTTAAAGCTTTGCCATGAAATGAAATGCTGTCTGTTTCCCCTGCTTGATGACATTGTTATCTGCACCAAAATCATGAACCTATTAGGATTATGTTGCGTAGTTTGTATTGGAAACTAGTTTGTACTTATATTGTTGAATGTAATTAAGATGGCCTGTATAATGGGGACTGTCTAGACTACGTTTAATTTGTCTGGATTATGTAAGTCACAGACTGTTGGACTCTTATTGTTTATAGATTAATCGCTTAAGTTTCCATATCTACTCAGGAATTAGAACTAATATGTGTATATTAAGTTTGCCTCATATAAAACGAGCTTGTTAAGTAGGATCAGCTTCACACTTGCATTTTGTTTTTAGTATAGTGATTCATAAAATTGAACTTGCACATTTCAATATATGCATTTGAGATACATCCCAGTAAAATCATTGTTCATTTGTAGGCATCAATGTAAGTGTAAATGCTTATGGTCTTAGTATATTGGTCAACATGTTCACCCTAGTATAAATGTGAATGTTAAACAAACAAACTGAAAGTCTAATGAACAACTAGAAATGATTGCAGCACTATCAGCATTAAGGCCCTGGCCCCTAATCAACATTAAATTAGATTAAACTGTGTCCCTGAGCCTGCGTAACATTGTGTTCCAACTGGGCTAGGGTCATTTATTTTGCAGTCACATGGTCATTTAATCCTGTTGCATTAATTAAATAGCATTAAAACCATCTCTGAGTTGCCCATGCTTGGGCTCCTGATATTTGGGCTATGAAATTGATTCCTGGCAGCCCTCAGATGCATGGGTTCACGATTGGACCTCACTGAAGCCCAGTGACCGGCCAACTTCATGTTACCAGTCCTGGGCCAAACTTTCAAGGCCCAAAACCGCTGGAAGTTGAAATTCCTTTAAAATTATATTAGGAATATGGGGATTAATTTGCAATATGAATTTAGGTTTTCGAGTTAGGTAGCGGGTTCAAAGTAAGAGGGTCCTCCCTTTTGTTTGAATTCGGTCTTGAGCTCGAGGCCCGAATTTATAAATGCAAATTAATTAGGCCCTTCAGAGACAAAAAATAAATAGAAAATTTTAGTTTGCGTTAGGTTGGCCTTTAAATAACAAATGAGATGAGCCTCGCCAAACAAAATGCAAAACTTGCGGGGCCCGTTCCTATTACAATACTTAGAATTAGGGACGTGCCGTTTAGCGAATTTCACGGCCTCCCGCAAAGATAATAACACGTTAGTCGCTTTAGGCGCGCTTTTAATAATTTTACCTTCTAAATACGGGTGTGTATTTCATACGACCCAAATCTAAATCCCAAAATGTTGGATAAAAATGTGTCGAGGATCCGGGTGCATTTCATGTGACGTGATCCAAAAACACGTTTTTTAAATGACGTTCACTTTCTTAAATTTTTATTAAAAGCGGTAAATAACTTTTAAAAATTGCACTATAGGATACCATGTATAAAAATCAGATTTTAGCCAATTATAATAATTTAAGCGATCGTGCTAGAACCACGGGATCCGGGGGTGCCTAACACCTTCCCTCGGGTCAACAAAATTCCTTATTCAGAATTTCTGGTTCGCAGACTCCAATTGGAAAGTCGAAGTTTTCCTCGATTTGGGATTCAAGTTAAAACCGGTGACTTGGGACACCAAAAGCCAATCCTATCCCAAGTGGCGACTCTAAAACTCAAATAAATAATCCCATTTCGAATAATATCACTTTAAATGGAAAAACTCCCTTATACATTTATCCTTCGGGGTAGGTGTGTAAAAAAGGAGGTGTGACAGCTCTGGCGACTCTGCTGGGGAAACGAACCCAGAATTTCGATTTAGGGTTCAAGAATTCGAGCTTAGTACAATTCTTATATTTGGTTTTATCTAATTTTCTACATGTTCCATGCTATATGTGCTAAATATTTTACCGCTTTGATATTTGTTGAAATTGTATATATATAAACTGTCGCGAATCCCTTCCCCTCTCTGAGTCTTTTACATCATGGAGAAGGTGCACTTCGTGTAGCTTCTCTTCTGTCTAGAGTCTTTCCCAATTTAGAACGAGGTTGGATAAGTTGCTAAGCCGGCGGAGCTTCTGTATCCCCGGTACGCTGCCTCCCCCTCGGCTCGAGTTGTCCGCTCGGGTAAGCCAGGTCTAGACCAATAAACCTAGGATTTAAACCTAGAAGAACAAAAACTCATGCCGGATCCCTAGTAGGACGTTTGTTTGCATTATGTGCATTTGACTTAAGGGACTCAACACAGAGGTTGAGTCCGTCTATGACAGGTTACCTGAAATGAATTGACCATCCTGATGCATCTTACGTGCTACTTGCGCATTTATTTGCTCTGCTTTGCATGTTGACTGGCTTGTCTAAATGAGTAAAAATTGAGAAAAAATAAGCAGTGTTAGGGACTAAGTGAGGATGACCATTTGTCTCGAAAAATCCAATGCCCAAATAGTATCGAAATGCTGCCGGATTTTTGAAAAATGAAAAAAAAAGAGAAAAAATGTTTGAAAAAAAGATAGAAAGACAATTGTTGTTCAAAATAGTTTTGATTTTGGCACATCTGCCTGAACTACGCTGGTTTGATTCTCACCGAATGTGAGATACATAGGCAACCCTCATCGGATCCAACCTCCCTTTTGCAAAAATAGCCCAAAAATGTTAAAATTTTAATTTTTTGTCATAAATAAGTTGGGTGATGCCATTCTTGTTTTAAAATAAGTCGAATGTCCCCAAAAAAGCGCCGGAAGGCTGTTTTTGCAAGAACAGCCACCCTGAGTCATTTTTAAATGGTTTGCGGGCACAACCTTAAACTCTTCCTCTCAGAAGTGCTGAAAGGTCGTATCTACAAAATCAAGTCCTTATTTTTTCCCTAAATAAATAATTTTTTTGGAAAAATAGTCACTTTTTCCTTTTTAGGTCAAAATAAATCATTAAAATACTCCTTAAATGTCTTTCTTTCATAAATAAAAAATATAAAAAAAATACAAATTTTGAAAAATTGAGTCTGAAAATATTTTTTTGCTAAAAAATCCAAAACATTCTCGTAAAAGTCCCTCTTCCGAAAATTAAGAGGCTACTTTCAAAATCCAAAAAAAAAAATATATTTTTCTTTCGTGTTAGAAAAAGAGAAAATAAATGAAAATTCAAGCAAAAATATTTCGTTTTACTTCTAAAATTCCCAAAGTTCCAATAAAAAGAAAAGGAATGTTTAGAAGTCTTTCTTTCAAAAATAAAAAGAAAAATTAAAATAAAAAATATATCCCTTAAAGCATTTCTTTCAAAAATTCCAAAAAAAAAAAAGAGTTACCTTATTTACCTTATTTGCAAGAATTACGTCTGGTCTGATTCATGCGGGGCGATGATACGTAGGCAATCTACATAAGATTCGACCGTAATCCTACGAAAAGGAGAAAAAGAGATAGGAGGGAAATAAATAAAAGGAAAGAAACAAGAGAGAAAAGAAAAACAAAGGAAGAAAATAAGGCATTGAGTGAAAAACCAGGGCCAAAGAAAAGCAGAAATGAAGAGAAAAGTGGGAAAAAAAATGAAAGAAAACAAAACAAAGAGAGAAAGAAAGGCGAATGGGACAAGAGAAAAGCCGGGATGACGCATGCAACCGTAGCAAACATGTAGATATTCATTTAGCTGTATATGTGCATCACACTCCAATGTGCAGTTACCTATATGTTATTTGTTTCACACTAACCGTTGTTGTTGTCAATTCCAGCTGAGCTTTAACAGTGGTTGGTTTGTGGTAAGCTGGCCTCACATCGATATTTCACCAGATCAAAAGGAAGTACAGAGATGTCGTCTGAAATGACTCTGCCTACAATCCCTATACCCGAAGACAGTCCCATCTCGGGGGTCCCGGCCTCTGAGTCCCTTACAGCTGAAGAAAATCGGATATTGCGCCTGCGATTGATGGAAATGTGGGATGCTTGGAACAACGGAAAGGAACCTCCAAGCACTATCCCCGGATTCCCGGAGTTATTCCCTAGATCTGGAGGTGTTACTACTGTCCCCATCAGCCACCCAAACATTCCTCTAGGGCAGCCTACTATAACTGCTCATTTCTTCGGAACACCCTCTGAGGTTCGCCCCCAGGTGTTCCCGTCTGGACCTGCTCCCAACATCTTCATGGCTCCTCCATGCTCCGCAACCACACAACCATCATTATCAAAGCATGTTTTCGACCCCTCGGTCTTCACATTCCAAAATCCCGTCTTTCAGGCTGACCCTCCTCATTATCCTCAATATACTTACTCTCAGCCACCATACGAGCTTACACCGGGGCAGGACAAAACCCCCAAAGCCCCAGAGCAGGATGAGATGGCAAAGAGAATGAGAAGCCTCGAGCAGAGCTTAAAAAATATGCAAGGCTTAAGCGGGCAAAAGAGTGTCTCTTATACAGACTTGTGTATGTTCCCGCATGTACACTTGCCGTCAAGGTTTAAAACACCGAAATTTGAAAAGTATGATGGGCACGATGACCCCATTTCTCATTTGAAGAAGTATTGCAATCAGTTACGGGGGGCCGGTGGCAAAGAAGAATTGTTGATGGCATATTTCGGGGAAAGCTTAATTGGCATCGCTTCAGAGTGGTATATGGATCAAGATGTCTCACGTTGGCATATATGGGCCGATCTTGCCAGAGACTTTGTTCGACAATTTCAGTACAACATAGACATTGCGCCAGACACGAACTCCTTGGCGAATCTAAAGAAGAAACCCTTAGAAAGTTTTCGAGAATATGCAATTAAGTGGTGTGAACAGGCGTCAAGAGTGAAGCCTCCAATGGATGAGGTAGAGATGGTCACTATTTTCCTTCAAGCCCAGGAAGCAGACTACTTTCAGAATATGATGTCAACCATGGACAAGCCTTTTGCCGAGGCAATTAAAATCGGAGAAATGGTAGAAAATGGGCTAAAAACGGGCAGAATCCTGAGCCAGTCGGCCATAAGAGCAACCTCCCAAGCCATACAAGACGGGTCTGGAGGAATGGCCAAAGGCAAAAAGAAAGAAGAAACAGTTATGGAAGCATCGGGAGGAAGGAGATACCGGGCTCCTAGACCGGTGTTCTCTAAAAGAATCCCTCAACACTACAATCCTCACACTGACAAGGCTACGCTCCCCCACCTTATGCGGTCATGAATGCTCAACCTTTCGGCCGACCGCAACCACAAGCTAACCGAAATCCACCTCCATTCCAAAGAAACCAACCTCCTTACTAGAACCAATATAATCCACGACCATCACAAAATAACTTCCGCCTTCGGGAACCACCCAGATGACCAAATTTTACACCGATTGGTGAACCCTACTCCAGTCTGTTCCCGAAGCTCGTTCAGATGAATCTGCTGCAACCTATCCCCCAAAACAGGCAAAACTCGAAATCTCCATCTTATCAACGATGTGTCTGCTGTGCCTATCATTCAGGAGCTGAAGGGCATAGTACGGACAACTGCTGGACATTGAAGAAAGCTATGGAAGATTTGATCGAACAAGGAAAAATAGTGTTGAGGGATGAAGAAGCCTCGAATGTGACCGATAACCCGTTTCCCGCTCACAACAACGGGCCGGTAATTGGTATGATTTGTGAAGACCGGGAATTTGATCCAGCCCTGAAAGCCATAATTGCTATTGTCGATGCGGAAAGGAAGCCCAAGGCAGCCCCGAAACAGGAAAAAGGGGAGAAGAAGAATAAAATTATCAAAACTGAGTCTGAGAAGAAAATTGAAACAAAAGCAGAGCCAGTGCCTCCTAAACACGGGGTTCTTTATGTTCCGCGAGGTCGCCAAGAGAAACCGCTAGTTGTGAGTGCTCCGAGGAAGTTTGAAGTGAAGAAAGGGACACAAATGTATGTGCGAAAGGGGCCTATGTTGTGCGGGGGACAATTAAACCGCCTCGGCTGAGTGAGCTAGTGGTTATTGGATGCGTACCACAAAAGCCAATGACCGACCCCTCTGCAGTGCCATGGAACTACCAGCAAACAGTAGTTGCATACAAAGACAAGGAAGTTTCGGGAGAACTTCCAAAAGCAGTCCCTGTTGAAAAATATTCAAATGTACAGGAAGTAAATAGCACCACATGAAAGCGCTTTCCATCTAAGAAGCCGGTAAGCGCTGAAGAAGCAGAGGCCTTCTTTCATAAAATGAAAATGCCTGACTACGAAACAGTGGATCAATTGAGGAAATATCTTGAACAGGTGTCTCTGCTATCATTAGTGACGAAATCCTCAAAACACCAGAAGATCCTTATGAAAAACTTGAATGAGGCGTATGTGCCAATTGAAATTTCAGTTGAACAACTCGAAAGGATAGCAGAAAGATTCTTCACCGTCAACCAACTCTCGTTTAGTAAAATATTTATAGACCAACTTTGGTCGCCAAAATTATATTATTAAACTAGTAAAGCAACCAAAGTTGGTCGCTATAGTCAAAACCCGGAATATTTGGTCCATTTAGCTTTGAGACCAAAGTTGGTCGCTAATTAGCGACCAACTTTGGTCCCCAAATAAAAGGGACCATCATTATAGCTACCAGGCCTGTTTGGTCGCTTTTTGGTCGCTTTTTGACCTATAAGCGACCAACTTTGGTCGCTTTTCCTGGTAGTTTTTTTTTTGTATTTCTTGTAGTGTAAGGACCTTCTACTGATAAGAAGTTATTATGCAGTAAGGTCTCATCAAAGCCGAGGGTCGATTGGAAACAGTCTCTCTGCCCTTTCGGGTAGGGGTAAGGCCTGTCTACATATTACCCTCCCCAGACCCCACTTTGTGGGACTATACTGGGTAGTTGTTGTTGTTGTTGTTGTTGTTAAAGTCTCATAAAAGAATAGGAGATTAATTTCTCTGAAACCATATTAACCATAGGAATTTTTCTAGCGGAAATATATATAAAAAAAGAATATTTAAATCTAAGACCATGTCCCATGGAACACAAGTTTCATGTATTTAATTAGTTGGTCAAAACTCATACATAGTTCAATTATTGGCGACATAAAGTATGTTTGTCACGGTTACATGACAATAATCAACATATAACTGTGCAGGGCATTTCTATCATTTCTTTCAGCGAATGGAATCTAAAATTTGCTCTCCATAAGATTTTGAACAAAAAGGTTTTTAAAAAAAAATAAATTTCAAGGACTAAAAAAGGAGGCTTGATTAGACAAAGAGTTATAACCATCCAATAGCAACATACATGCCTAGAATTAAAAAGGAAAATATGTGCTTTTTAAAGCATAGAAGTCAAAGATTGACATGCAAATCCAAAGCTCCACAATACTTGAAGTTTCTAACAGCTTGTTTGGAGGGTTGTTATCTATTGGGTTGTATAGCATGTTACTTTAAATATAATATTTGTTTTGAATGTTACTTAAATTTTATTGTATCTTATCGTTAAATCCGTCGTTATGTAATGACGAAAAGTGTCGCTTTATGGAACGACCAATTTAGTGTGGTCGCGTCGTTCACTTATTTTTTAAAAAATTAAGGGAACAATGGGCCGCGTCATTATATAACAAATTTTAAAGAATTTCATTTAAAATATACCGTCTCCGACTCTTGAACAATGGGTGCTGAAGCACCCACTCCATTGTACATGGATCCGCCCATGCGAAAAATAATACTACAATCTATCCAAACATTGTATACATCAAAACGATACACTATGTCACACCTCCTTTTTACGCTACCGCACCCCGCGAGAAACGTGGTAAAGGAAGTTTTTCCAATTAAAGGACAATCGAAACGGGATTTGTTATTAAGAAATAGAGTCACCACTTGAGAGATTTATGGTGTCCCAAGTCACCGGTTTGAATCCCGAATCGAGGAAAAAGTTAACTCCTTATTACCGTCTACGAATCAGAAATCCGAGTAAGGAATTCTATTAACCCGGGAGAAGGTATTAGGCATTCCCGAGTTCCGTGGTTCTAGCACGGTCGCTTAACTGTCATATTCGGCTTATTTATCTGATTTTTAAACATGCTCAAACCTATGTGCAAATTTTAGCCTTTAACCGCTTTTATTATTATTATTATTTTTTTATGAGAATTGCAACGTCGTGAAAACGCATCTCGAACCACGTCACATCAATGTACCCGTGGTTATTGGCATATTTCGACTCCGTTGAGATTTGAATTTGGGTCACATAAATATGCACCCGGGTTTAGGAAGGTAAAAATTATTAAAGGTGCGCCTAAAGTGACTAGTGTTGACGCCCCCGTTTTTCTAAGGCGGAAAGCGGGTTTCGACATTATGGATGAAATGACTCTTCTATACCCTTTTTGGGGAATTGGGTTATGGATTTTGGAGAGTCGCCACCTAATGATTATAGTGCATTAGGACACTTTAAAAGAAAAGAAGAAGATTTTGAAAGAAAACCA